>NGZO01000002.1:4933111-4961832 GCA_002215965.1 Aspergillus persii | reverse complement strand
CCAGCATCGGGGATGCTGGCTCACTGTCGGACCAACCATCGGAACTACTATTGAGTAGTTTTTCGGTCTCTAATACTGGAGTTTCCATTAGGCACAACTCTGCCAGTGGTGCGAAGAGCAGATTTGGTGTATTAGCTAGGACCGGGGGAGTTCCTGGTTATGAACTCCAAATATTTTGAAACTAGCTCAAGGCTAAGTGGCGGGGATACTGCCCAGTGCTAACAAGGCGGGTCGCCAAGATCCACTGAGTACTTGAAAGGGTTACTGAAAAATGCACAGTAAATGAATCTGATGATATTCGTACTTCGTAGTCGCGCAGAAGAGTAAAATCATCCAGCGGAAGCAAAACAAGAACTGTCATCTGGGCACTTTCCAATAATCACTTCTCTTCCGTAACTTGGAATCATTTATCATGAAATAAGCTATACTGTATGTAAGCCTTGTGTGCCACCCTGCCATGAATATTGGACCCAGTGGGGTCGCTAAACACAAGGAGCAATAGAAGTACATAGGCTCGGTACAACCATAAGCTACGGAGTACGTACGATATAGGCCAAAGGGGGAAGAAGTGGTTTTGACCTAAGCTCTGACTTTTTGTCTTGACCGTTAGTCTCGGCTGAGCTTACCTGAGGACCAAGTCCAACAGTTACTACTCCGTACCACAGGTTTCCTGCTTTGGTTGAGTACGAAAAAGTTATAAAAACGGGGTCAGCTCCACATAATCTAACAGTGGCTTCCTATTTCTATGCCTCTTATATCAGAGATTTTACTTCTTACACATCTTTCCAGCACAAATCGATATGTTCACTATTACAATAGAGCGTATACCTATAGGGGTTGATAGGTTGATAATACAAAAACCCGGAGTTTGTAGATGATCTCAAGCGGTGAAGGAGCACGGCGAGGCTATAATTTTGGGACTGAGTGGTATGATGGCATTCCTTACAAGTTACCCCTCAACATAGCCTGGAATATCTCCCAGGATCTCTACCTAGTCGATGTAACGTGGAGAATCTGAGTGGATTCAATGTTGGGCCAAATTACTACCATTTTATAATCTCTACAGGTGGATAAACCCCAAAGTAGCTGATACCCCTGTTGAACGAGCTATTTCTTGTCTACATGGAAAGTGCACTGAGAGGATGTGTCACATATACCAGAGGCTTTTTGAGCAAACGATGGGGTTGTACTCCGTATGCCCCAAGCATATCCTACTTTGGCGACTGAGCACTAAAACGGAGAGGGAAAGCCGTCGACCCGGCGAGAAAATCAAGTACGTATGTACATGAACTTAGTACCTAGCTCTAAATAAATAAGTTGCAATATACCGTAGATACTGTAGATACAGCTTGTCACGGCGGGAGTTCGACATATGGAAGTATGTATGTATCTTGGAAAAGGGATCCAGATTTACCATCTATCTATTTATTGAAGTGTCCATATAAATTGGCCATATTACGAAGACAATTATTTTATGTCACTTGGATTTGTTCAAGAGTAGGTAGACACGATGGATGGATGACGTTTGCTATTAGAATATTCGTCACGTCACGGGAATCTTAGCAATTCACATCCTTATCCTATGTTGTTAGTAGAGATATTTATTTTATTAGTAGGTATTTTACCGTTTGTATAGCTTCATACAATAAAATGTATTTAGTGTATCTAATCTTACAGCCTATAACATCCAATCTTACAGTCATGTTGTACCTAACTTGTTATCTTGTGTTGGATGGCTGGACTTGGGAAACTTGGAAAGTAGACAGATGCAGACCGCCACTTGATACACGTCAATCGGAGGGGAACAAACACACACACACACACACACACAAAAAGAAAAGAAAAGGAAAAGAAAATGAATCGCTCAGTTATGAAAGTACGCCTCAAACAAACCCCTAAGTAAGCAGTGAGAAAAGGCAGATAACTAAAGTATAATGCCTAATTCAACTCCTCCCTATTGATTATCTGAAATGAAGTATATGGAGCAGAGAAAATCCCACATATACCTAAGAGCTAAATGCTAAATGCCCGACTCCCCTCCACCAATCCATCCGTCAATTTAGACACCGCCACCCACACCGGCGCGAACTGCCTGATTTCATCCAGCGCGGGAATCAGCCCGACCTGGTTATGATCGCTCCAGAGGCACACAACGCGGCCGCTGAGGCCCTCAGCCTCGTCTGACGCCCAGTCGACGTCAACGTGCCATGTCCGGCCCCAGGTGCGGCTCCAGAGCCGGACCTCCCTGATGCCCGTGGGGGACGTGTGCGGGAAACGAGGATCGACGGCGCCGTCGGCGACGTGGAAGCTAGAGACGGGGCGGTCGAAGACGAGTTTGCAGGCGCGCGTGTTTAGCCCGGACACTGAGAAGCGGGCTTGCGGGCTATTGGTGGATCGGGAGATGTTGAACGATACCCAGTCGGTCATTGGTGGTTGACGGTCGTCCGGGTGCTGCGCCGCGACCTGGGGTGCCAGCCCGGCCCAGGCGCACTTGGACCGCGTGGGGGACCACTCGCAGCTGACGTCTTGGCCGGCGGCGCTGGGGAGATCGCTGGCTACGTCTTTGATGAATGGGAGCATGCCTGTCAGCGAGGCCTGGTTGGTGCCGTTGTCCAGGTCGACTTCTTGCATGAAGAAGAGTTTCACCCGGTTGGTCTCCGAGAACGGGAACGCGACTAGGTTGTAAATCAGTGAGCCCAGTAACACCAGGAGTAAGCACATCGGCAGGTGGTAGGTGAAGCGGTGGATGAATGGGAGGAGCGGCGTGAGGAGGAGCGTGGTCAAGACGGCCACCGCGATGTATACGAACAGGCGAGGGCTGCCATCCTGGCCCGTCTGGTGAAGCGCACTGGTAAGCAGCAGCGCAAGAGGACCAACCAAGATCAGAACGATCGGCGCGACGAGGAGGAGCTGCAACACCCACGTCCACTTGGGCAGATGCAAACTCCAGGCCTGCTCGCGACCGTAGACCTGAGGGTGTCCGTCTTCGTCGTCCCCATCCATGTGATGGCCATGCTCTCCGGCCACCCGCACGTAGTTAGCAAATGTGGTCCGCTGCCCACCGCCCAGCAGGGACGTCGACTCTGTCGGCTCCTCCTCGGCATCTTGATCGGTTCCCTCGTCTTCCTCGTCCTCGGCCGCAGCGTTGCGTTGGCTGTGAGCCGTGCCCAGTCGACTCCCATAGCTGCTGGGCCGCCTCGACACCGGTCGGATCTGGTTTGCGTACTCGGTCTTCCGCGGCAGGGAAAAGAGTTCTAGGTATGAGATCCAGGTGGCGAGGAAGACACCAGAGTAGAAAAAGAAGATAAAGTATCCTCCCGCCAATCCTCTCTGGTTTTCGTAAACGGTGGCAATGACCTGCAAAACCCACGTCACGACAAACAGCCACGTCAGGGTGTAAACGCGGTGCAAAGCCGATGGTCGAGCGAAGTCGGCCACCCGCGAGACAAACCAAGCCACAAACACCCAGGCAGAGATCATCATGCTCCAGACAGAGTACTCGCTACTGTGGATGATGAACGGGTTCACTTTCGTCACCAAGTAGGCCAGTCCCACGGCGACGGCCGTCGGAATCACAAACAGCGAAGGGAACCGGAAGAAACCCCGAAGGCCTTGCAACGAGACCGTGTCGAGTCCATCCTCCGACTTAGCAGACGACCGGAACAAGTACATCTTGTCGGCCCGGGTGAGGGCGATGCTCGTGAAGAACAGGGTCAGAGGAGCCACGATGAGCAACGTCACCGACAAGGCAAACAGCGTGTGCAGGCGGAACACGACGAAGGTGCTGCCGAACAGGTCAAACCAGACGGCTTTAGACCCCGTCCCGCTAGGGACCTTGTCTTGATCCTTAGACGCCGGGCCATCGAATTGATCACTCGCGTCAGATACCAATCCCGTCGTCGTAGCTACCGCGGCCGAGAGCATATGCCAGAGCGAGTCCTTGCTCGTATGCCGTGCGTCATCTTGGTCCGTGTGATACCTAGCTCGCGGCTCAATGAACGCCACATCCAGTCCCCGCAGCCCCATGTCTCCGTTAAACACTACATAATCGGTCTGACTGCTTATAAGATGCAAGTCGAACCCGTTGGCCGCCAGCACCGAGCCGAACGGATGCGGCGATTGCAGATACGGACGAGTCACCTCAGTGTCGGTGCTGCGGAACAGGGCGGCGCGACCGCCGGCGCCAGCACCCTCTAGGTTCAAAAAGGTATGAGGAAACCGGGAGATCGGATGTTGGCTGTACACGCGCGCTCCGTTCAGGAAATCCTCCTCGCCGTTGTTAAACAACACCACCAAGCCCCGTCGCGGGACATGTCCCGGCGTCGTAAAGTATTTGATCAGCTGCAGGCAGGTGACAACGCCGACGCCGTCATCGGTGGCTCCGTATCCCGTCGAGACACTGTCGTAATGCGAGTTCACCAGCACTCCTCCCTTGCCCGTCGGCGATCCATTCGGATCCTCCCACCACTGGTCCGGGTCGTCGTCCCAGCCCCGAATGTAGACGAGGATGTTGGTACTCTCGAAATAGACCCCGAGCTCGGAGGCGGTGATGGTGCTGCCGGTGAACGAAAGGTTCGAGCGGTGGTCGTCGAAAACAAACACGTCGGGTTTCTCTTCGTCGAGCGATCGAGACTCATCCGAGGAAGGGGTGGCGTTCACGATCTCGTCGATCCGAGCGAGTAGCCAATCATGGACGACGTCGTTGCGGTGGGAGTTGTAGGGATGGAAGCTGCTGGAGAGCACCTGAAGATCGGCCCAGGCCTCGGTGATATTCAACCCGCTCGGGTTGGAGCTAGGAGCTGATGGCACGACATGGTGGATGACGAGGAGAGGGATTGCCAGGGCCAGATACACAATTGCAGTGATGATGGTGACTGGCCACGGCGTAAATGCCAGCGGATTGGCCCGCGACAACTTGGGAGGAGCCATGAACAAGCTCTGATGCCGCGGCGAAGGTGAGAAGATGCAGTGAGGAGAAGATGCGGAGGGGGGAAGAAGTGATGCAAGAAAGCGGAAGGCGGAAGAGATAAAAAAAGCGGGGAGCCCGACAGGTGACCCGCACGGGATCTGCTCCCAGGTATCTTCTCCGCCAAATATGTATGGCAGAGTACTTGAGGGCAGCGGCACTTCAAGTTACTTATTATTTGTTTGCCTTCCGTGTTCATGGATGCGTGTATGTAGTCTTGGGCTATGGAAATATCAAAAAACACTATGCGCAATATGAACACAAGAGACCGTCCGCACCAGCCTCAACGCCTTTTTTTTCCATGCAAAGTCTCCTAGGGAGATTAGTGAGGGGAATGCAACAGTGCCCGTGCCTATATAAATCCCTCCGGTTGGGATTGACGGTACTGTTCGTCCCATCCGCGCCGTCTCCGTCTCTACTTCTACCATGCCATATTGGCTGGCACCCTGATTCCAATAATGTTCTCAAATATGCCTAAACCCGAACAGTCACCCGAACAGGAATAATAAACAACAAAAGCAGAACACCCTCCCGAGTGGTAGACCGCTACCAATGCATTTGCCAGCCGGTGACTGGCGAACAAGGTCGAACCCTTGCCATGGCCATGCTCGCTCGTCGGCCAAGACCATTCGATAAAGTGAATGAGAAAGAGAAAAGAGAAAAGGGAAGCACAACACAACTGATCAGAAGAGAAGGAAGGCAAAAAGAAAAGTAATAGAGAGATAGATAGCAGAGAAGAGGCAAAAGTAATGCGTTAAAGGCTGGTGTGAATAGGGCTAGAAATGATCGAAAGCAGACACGCTCAAGTGGAAGGCAAAATGAGAGCGCAAGAGAGGGGTATCATCAACCTTGAGTATGTCCGATGTCAATGTAGTCGTCGTCGTTAATAGCAGTCGCATGCAACAGGCCGGTCACTTGGCCCTCTTCTTCGTCTAGTTCGTCGTCATCGTCATACATGGTAACCTCGGTCAGATCCCGCTGAGGAGTTACGTTTCGATTGAGGTAGTCCCGAAGCCGGCACACTCCATCGCCGCTGAACACACAGAAGACATCGCGTTGCTGATGGGTGAATTCTGAAGGGGCTTCGCGACAGAACACGGTGAGCTCCGGCCGCAGGAACTGCTGCACGCCGGTCAGACTGAGGTGGGTAAGTCGAGGGCAGTTATTGAGCAAAGCATGGATGCCCTGGTCACTAGTCAGCATTTCGTTCGCTTTCCCAGGAGAACAACTCGAAGACAAAAACTTACACCCATGGTCAACCTGATGCAGTAGCTGAGATGAACTCGCTCCAAGCAACTCACCCCAACAGAAACCTTGGGCCGTGCCAGAGCCTCGATGCTATCGTCTGTAATCAACTGGCACTTGACCAGTCCGATCCGTCTTAGCTTTGGCAACGTCGCGAGTTGCTGGACGCTCATATCCGTCAGGCGGTTGCAACAGGCCAAGTCGATATACCGAATCCGGTTGCACGACTTCACCAACTGGATCACCGCGGCATCGGTGATATTTGAGCAGTGGCCCAGATGGACATAATGCAGGTTCTTTCCTAATTTGCAAATAGCCCACACCGCACGGTCGGTAATAAAGCGACATTTCGCCAGGACCAAGTTTCGCAGGCGAGGGGCCGACTGAACGATTCGCTCCACGGATTCATCTCGGATGTTTTCGCAGGCCGTCAGGTCCAGTATGCGTAGGCTGTCCATGGAGTGGTGTTTCGGCAGCTCTAGGAATGCCATATCGTCTATCGAGGTGCAGTGAGCGAGTCGTAGCTCACGGAGGTTGGGCAGCGTAGCCATGAGCGAAGTAACGGAGGAACTATTAACGAGGCTGCAGCCGTGAAGGTCGATCTCGAGGATAGCCGGGCAGTTCTGAGCAAAAGACATGATAGCTCGACCCGTGACTTGGGCGACACTGTTGAGTTTCAGCTATAGAGAGGTTAGAACACCAAAAAGGCCCGTCCATACATTATATCTATACCGAGGCTCCACTTACTCTTTTGATCTGCCGGCAATTTTGCGACACGACGATCAAGGAGTCGTCCGTAACTTTGATGCATGCGGTGATATTCAGCCCTTGAAGGCGGGGGCAATTCCGAGCCACCGAGTACAGAGTGTGGTCTGTAAGGGAACGCAATTCCGAAACATCCAAGGCTTGTAGGTACCGGTTGCCTTCCACCACATCCGACACTCCCTTGTCCGTCAGCTTGGAGCAGTTCGTCAACGTGAGGCGCTCGATCCGTTTGCACTGCGCGAAGGGAATCACAGTGCCGTCGCTGACATCCGCCGTGAGAGCCGAAAGGTTCAGTCTCCTGATGAGCTCCGAGTAGGGAAAGAAAGCGTTCGCGGCGCCGACGGATCCGGTGATACTCTTCATGTTGACCCAGTTATTGCAGGACGGTCGATGCCATAGTATCCCCACGCAGTTCGCAGCCCATCCTCGACACACCATCATGCAACTTAACATATCCGATGGCGAGCTGAGTTTCGAAAAGATGGCGATCAGAATCTCGGGGGGCAGGCGTCCGATCGGCGGGAGGATCGCTTCGTGATCCATCTGATGGCCGTTCAGGTCTCGAACGGTGCCGAGCCCGACCGAGGACTGCGAGTCATTTGCCTGAGATGTGAAGAAGTCGGTATCGTCGTCAACGGCTCGGTCCGGGGAGGTCGAGTTGGAGGACTCGGAGGGGGCTTCGCTCGAGAGTCGAGCGGGATTCCGTGAGCGGGGCATGAGGTCGGCCGTCGAGGATCGAATCCACAAAGGGGTTGTTTCTTTCCGGGGAACACTGCGATGTGTCTATCCAGATCTAGCCAACACAGGACGACTGGACGGCATAGACAGGAATGCCCTCAAAAAACCATAGAGAAAACTGGCAGGAGAGGAGATGGGTGTAAGCGGGCGGAGTAGTGTATCTGCGATCGCTCCTTCAACCCAATAAGGTTGGGTGGGTTGGGTGGACGCGGGTGAAGGTGACGGATCAGAAGGCTGCCTGACCTTGCCCAGGCAATCTAAAATTAGAAAGCTTGGTCAAGGATGGTTGAGGCAGGAGGGTTGAGGGCGCTTAGGGGGGAACCAGCGCGCGCCGGGTGTTGAGGCAGGAAGGCAAAAGGGCGGACTGAATGGCGGGGGGTGCGAGTGGACGAGTGGCAGGAGCAGAAAGAGAAGTGGTAGAAGGGGAGTATACTCCGTAGATGCTCCGTCAGAATCACCTCACTTGCTCGAGGCCCGGTGGGAGGGAAAGAGAATAGTAATAAATCAGCAGGGTTGAGGAAGTTGGAGGAAGAGTGAAGGCGATCGGGCGGCTGTGACGAGGTGACCTGCAAGGGAAGGCGGCGACGAGGGAGGAAAAAAAAAAAAAAAAATGCCGGGAGAGCGGAGGAGTAGAGAGGAGAGAAAGTGAGGACTTTGGCTTCTGCAGAACTGGAAAGGGAATCCAGTCCGATCCGTTCCAGATTGCTGCAACTAAGAAACAAAGGATGAAGATCGAGCAAGCAAAGAGGCGAGGCCGTCGATTCTCGAAGTCCCGTGGCTGCTGACTGAGCACGTCTGGGGGATTCCGCTGCGTATCAGCGAGGACATCCCTAACCCTACAGTAAGTACAGTCGGTAGTTCTACGGATTCTGTTGGATCATGGCTATAGGGAGGTAATGGATTTCTTTCTTTCCTTCCTTCCTTTCACCCCAATCAGTCCTGTTTCCCTTGGCAATCCTGGTCTGGTGTCTCCCTTCCCGAGTCGAGTCTATTGTGATCGATCTATATAACTACTATACACATCCTCGGACAGACATGCGCTCAACTCCCGGTCCTCATGCAGAGCAAGTTGAGCAACTCATGCTGGACTGCCACCCTTGGCCCACTCCCGCAGCACATTCTTCCTCACCTTTCCTGTGCTGGTCTTGGGCAGTTCCGCCACCACCTCCACCTCCCGCGGGATCATAAACTTACTGATTCCGCTCACATTCCGGGCCCACTGGATGATGTCTTGGCCCGCCAGCTGTTGCCCGGGTTTCAGCGTGACGAACGCTTTGGGCCGTTCGCCCCAGTGGCTGTCTGGCACGGACACTACCCCGGCTTCTAGAATGTCGGGATGCGTGACCAGCATGGACTCGAGCGCGACCGAGGAGATGTTCTCTCCGCCTGGACCCCGAAGTATAAGCAACGTTATTCGCAGACATATTGCACCTGTGCTGGGGGAGGTCAAAGCTTACCGCTGATAATGATGTCCTTGGCTCGGTCGAGGATCTGGATAGCTCCGTCAGGGTGCCAAACGGCCAGATCCCCAGAGTGGAGGACTCCTCCTGCAAAGAGCTTCCGTGTAGCCTCTGGGTCCTTGTAGTAGCCCCGGGCAGTGATATTTCCGACGAACACAACCTCGCCGATCTCCTTGCCATCGCGAGAAACATCGATGATCGTACCCTCGGGGACCTCGGTTTTGACAACGCGGCACGGGAGACTGGTAATGAAGCCATGTCCCTGCCGCGCCATTCGCTTGTATTTCTCCTCGGGAGGCAAGTTGTCCCACGAGGGCATGTGATAGCCCTTGGTAATGGGTCCGTAGGTCTCCGTCATGCCGTACGTATGTACAGGATGCAGGTTCAGATTTGTCATCTGCTCGAAGAGATGGGGCGTAGGGGGACTGGCCGCCACCGTTACCTGCACGGGCGATGCAAGACGCTCGGCCTCTTTGGCACTACAGAGCAGCGTGTTCACTGTTGGCGCCGCATTGAAATGGGTGATGGGCTCTTCTTTCAACAGCTTCCAGATCTGAGGATAGTCAATCTTCCGTAGACAGTAATGAGTCCCGCGGACTGCCGTAACGGACCAGGGGAATGTCCAGCCTGGAAGAAGTCAGCAAATGGAAAAAACGAGCTTCCCTGGATCCTGGAAAAGGGTTTACTGACCCATTGCATGGAACATAGGCAAAGTCCACAGGTACCCACAGCGGCCATGCTGTGTAGTATTCAAGCCAGACTCGATCACATTCCCCATGGCAGCAAGGTAGCAGCTCCGATGAGTGTATTCAACACCTTTCGGTCGTGCCGTGGTCCCACTGGTGTAGGCTAGAGCAACGATGTCGTCTTCGGAAGCAGCTTGGCTTTCGAGACCGTCCCAACCCTTGGCCCCGGTGTCTGCGTCATACTTCAGACCCTCCAGAACAGCATCGTCGAAAGGACCAGACAGCTGGCCCTCCGTAGCATCGGCATCGGTATCAACGATGAGAGGAACATTGGGGTTCGACTTCTTATACGACTCAAGAAGAGGGAGGTACTCCTGGTCGACAATAATTGCGTCGACATCTGAGTGACAGAATATATATTCAATATCATCAGGCTTGAGGCGGTAGTTCACAGCTGGTGACCAGCCAAGCATTAACAGCTCGAGTCAGCGCATGGACCTAGGAAACCAAGAAACTTGATGTATGAATGATAGAGAATCCCTTACCAACAGTGACGGCCCCCGCAGCGCCGATCCCGAAAATGGATTCCAGGAAAGCAGGAGTATTAGGGCTAAGAATGCCGACTCTCTTGAATCCATGTTTCTTTAGATAGTACGCCAGCCCTCGAGCGCGATCGGCCATTTCACTGTACGTCCTCCGCAGCACCTGGCCATTGGCTGTAATGTGGACAATGGCCTCGGCCTACAATGACAAATTCATGATTAATACCCATAGGAGATCCAACCGGCCGCCATCACAAATAAGTCAAGCACCAAGCAACTAATCAGGGAACTCACCTCTGGCTCGATAGCCGCCGCCCGAGGCAAGAAGGTGGTCGGCGACAGGGTATGAAAATTGACCGAGTGTTCATACTGCGCGGGTGATGCGGTAGGGCCTCCGTGAGACGGGGCAAAGTGCTCTAGTAGGCTTGACAACCGGGATTTTGCAGCTGACATGATGACTTCAAGCAAGGGAGTGGACGAGGGCAGATGAGAGGAAGGGAAAAGACAAGAGGGGGAATGGGAGAAAAGGCGCAGTGCAGGGAGGAATTGGAGAAGGCCAATAATGCGGGGAAGCGCCCTTTCTCGGGCCGCGGAGTAGCGGAGTTCGGGGGCCTTGGGTTCCGCTCTCCATTTCGGGGTTCAATTCTTCTTCCATCTTGGATGCATGGAAAGATGGATGAATGGCACCATCCATGTCCTATGTCGAGTCATGGGTGATCTCGTCACAAGCCATTGCTGGTCAGGCGGATGATAACAATCGCTGATCACTGATCACTGACTTACCGGCGAAACGCCGAGATCATCTCGTCACAATCATCACATTCACATGCAGCTTCACGCTCGCACGGCGGCTAAGACATGGTCCAGAAGGGAGTCTGGCGTTGGGTCTATTCTTGTAGCTTATCATTCTAATATGATTATTGTTTGTTTTTGTTTTTTTCCTACGCAGCGGGGATGTCGCATTGGGTCACCGGGATAGGCTTGCAACATCCTGGATCATACCAAATGAATGGCAAACAGCTGCCAAAAGGAGGGGAAGAAAAGCAGACAGGAAGAGAATTGGCAACAGTCAAGTCGTAAAGAGTCATGTTTTTTTTTTGTTTGTTTTGAACTCTGAAAGAAAAAATTCTTTGGATTAAACCGCCACGGCGCGAAATAACGGTCAGCTAATTTGAACAACCTTTCATCCCAAGCGACTCCGTAATTTTATTTTGGTAAACAGAAATCGGTCTCCTCTCCAAACCTCCATGTGCGTCACAACATGAGCATTGTGGATTTTCATGACAAGGTAGGGACGGTGAGAAAAAGGTCGATCGGTTCGCCGTCCAACACTCCGCTGAAAGAAAACCGTTCGCGATCCCAACCCATCCCATCACAGACACAAGCAACCGGCCGCGCAACTAGGTATCTAATATCCGTACTCAGCGAGCTGGCTCTTGGTCTTCTCGTTAACGGCCGCCGACTTCTGAGCGTGGGTGAGTTGGCGGCGAGCGGCCTTCTTGCGCTCGTAGTATGCACTGCTCTTGACCTTTCTGCGCTCCTCGAGTCTGTAGTGATGATTCACAGTTAGCCATCGTCTATTCCAGATTTCCCTGCTCACAAGCATCCCCGTCTAGAGGGACTGCGAAGATATATATACGCACCTAGCAACAACGTCCTGGTACTTCCAGCCGACCTCGTGGCTGAGACGGCCGACGGTGCAGTACTTGCGGCCGGGGCGGAGGCGGAGGACACGCAGAGCCTGGGGAACGACGACGCGCTTCTTCTTGTCGTAGGGAGGGGGAACGCCCTCGAAGACCTTCAGCCTCTCCATGGCAGCGGTACCACGGGCGGTCTTGTGGGGGATCATGCCACGGACGGCCTTGTAGAAGATGCGAGAGGGGGCACGGAAGTGGAAGGGACCTGGTGACAATTAACATCTGCACCGGGTCTGACCGACATTTTGGTCTTCGGTTTCTTTTTTCGGGACTGTCGACTTACCTCCGCGGGTAGGGTTGAAACGAGTCATCTTGCGAAGGTAGGAGTGGTACTTCACTGTATTCCGGAATTCCAAGTCAGTCGTCTGCAATAACCCAGTTGTAGCGCATAATCCAAATCTCTCCATCCAATTCCTTGCGCATGGTGTCGTCCGATTTTTGATTCGTATAATCCTTCACATGTCATTCCCAACCATGTCGCCACCCCAAAAATCTCCAGCCAAAAAAATAGATTGTGCGTAGAAAGCAAAAAGAAAGTCGGGTAATGATCACGTACACTTCGCGCGGAAGAACTCGCCGGAGATGTTGAGGGCTTCACATCTCACAACGACGATCTTCTGGCCGTTGAGCAGCTGCTTAGCGACAGTGCTGGCCAGGCGACCAAGGAGATGTCCCTTGCCGTCAATGACGACCTGTAAAGATGAAACCAACACAAGTCAGCGATTCTGGATTCCAAACAACATGTTCCTTTTTGCCCCCCCCCCCAAAGACACCATCATCCATATATCTTGTTCTTCATCATCCTTCCCCCCCATCAAACCAAGACAACTTCAAGATATCACGGCACATGGCGTCGGGGGTGCATGTGAAGGGGGAGGTGGTACGCACGACTGGCTCGGTGGAGGACATCCTGCTCTGTCGTCTCTAAAGGAAAATATCCGGCGAAAGGAAGAGCGCTGCTCTAGGATACTCCCTTGGGATGTATGTTGTCGGCGGTTGTTGTCGTTGTGGGCAGGTTCAACGCTCACAACCAAGTCGGATGGTTCGCACCGTCGTGAGGGTCGCTAAGCGAGGCTCCCTTTGTGGAAGATCGAGGGCCACAGCCCTAACGCCGCCCGATCCCGTCGCGCTACGGCGGGCGATTTAGGACAATGCCGCAAAAAGTAGAATTCGTGTTTTGACCCCGTTTGCCGCCTTTGTCACCGCCTTGCGATCAACTGCAAATTGGCCTGACCGTGCGAGTCCAGTGCTCCCACGGCTTTATATTGCTGGCAGTATACTAGCGGAAACATGAAATTTTACGCCGGGATTTTTTCGGTTTTCTCCTAATAGTCTGGCGGTGGCTTCCGTCTCTAGTAAAGTAATTGATATCTACGGTATCATCGGCCTATCTCTCAAGTCTTGCCTCTAAACCTGCGCCGTGATCCACTGCGGCCTTCAAATGCACGCAGTCAATGGAGCTTGCCGTCTCTCTGGCGGTGATGTCAAAGGCTCGGCACTGCTACTGGCCCGTCCCCGCAATAATACCTCCCGATCCTCTCCCAGAGTCCCAAGAGCCACTTGTCCATGATTGAATAATTAATTAGAGGATTATCAGATTCCTTCGATCATTCCTCCAGATACCTACTCCATATAGATTTATTTTGGTCTACTCTCTTTGTGTGCTCACTGGACATCTCCTCCAGACCGTACAAATATAAATCAGAACGCATTGGAAAATACCCTGTAGTACGGTACTCCACACTAGCTCTTGTTATTATAAATTTATTACACTTAATTAATTAATGGTTCCTCCATAAGGAGGTATATATAAGCATAGGTCAAACGTATTCACAGTCTATGCCAGTTCGACAAAAGAAAGACAAAGAAAAGAAAAGATGAAGAAGCATCGGCGCCATCACAACGTCATGGAGATGGGTTAGTCGTAGAGCGTAAATATCATGTCCGTGTTTTAATACAATGGCAGCTTTGCATCTTGCGTGCCCCGTTCAATGACTTCCTGGAGAGACCAGCGAGGAGGCTCGATCGCTTTCCTGCCCCCTTTCTCCGCATCCGCGGGAAGAGGTTCTTTCAAGCCGCCTGCAATTCCAGTCGAGTACTTCAGGCGCAGGGCATTGCCGACCTCGTCGCACACTGCCAACAGGCGATCGAGATCGTCCTTGGTGTGTGCTGCGGATAGACAGAATCGCACACGGGAGAGCTCCAACGGCGTGGCAGGGTAGGTCACCACGACCACCGAAATTTTGCGTTTGAGCATCTCATGCGAGAAGGCCGACATTTTGGCGGGATTGTACAGCATAAGCGGGACTATAGGCGAGTCGTCGTGGCCGTAGACGATGAAGCCAAGTCTCTTGAGTCCGAGTCGGAGATACCGCGAGTTGAAGGCGAGCCGTTGCACCCGCTCGCGGCCCTGGCCCGGGTGCAAGGGGTCCTCGTCGGCGATCAGTCGGAACGAGGAATGAATCTGGGCGAGGACAGATGGCGGCGGAGCTTCGCCAAATATTTGGCCGGCGTTGGTACAGCGGATTTTGTCAATAATGGCCTTGTCCGCAGCGACATAGCCGCCGTTAGCTCCAAAGGATTTGGTGAAGGTGCCCATAAGTATGTCAACCTCAGCAGGGTCAATCTTGAAGTAATCACACACGCCACGACCATGAGGGCCAACAGCACCAATCGAATGAGCCTCGTCGATGAAAAGATGGAACTTGTACCTCTTCTTCAGTTCGAGGATTCGAGGAAGGTTGCACATTGTGCCTTCCATAGAGAATAAACCTTCCACCGTGACGAGGATCTTTTTCCACGGTCGGTGAGTACGGGGCTGTCCCTGGGAGATCGCTTCCCTCAGTCGTTTTTCAAGATCGGCCATGTTGTTGTGCGCAAACACCTGGATGGACGCGCCGGACAGACGCGCGCCGAATCGGATGGACGCATGATTAAGCTCATCCGACAGGATCAGGCACCCTTTCTCCATAATAGCAGGAAATATGGTTGCATTCGTAACAAAGCCCATGGAGAAGATGACGGCATCCTCCTTTCCCACGAACCGCGCCACTTGGTTTTCCACCTCGACATGGAGCTTCGACGTTGATGCATCGCCGCAGCTCCCCGACATGCTAATGCCATCCTGCCGAATGGCCTCTTCGGCGCTATCGGAGCAGGGCCCTTCGGACTGGGCAAAGCCAAGGTAATTGTACGAGCTCAAATTCAGCGTGTCTGTAGTGGTCCCAGTCAATTGAAAATTGAGGTTGTCATCATATGATTGCCGGTCGAGCAGGGTAATATATCTTCCGGGAACACCCGTCGTAGGCCGTTCAAAACAGTCGTTGATTCTTTGCTTCAAACGACGGGTATAGAAGCTCTCGAAGTCACTATACAGCGATGCATAGCCGTTTTGCGGCCTCAGATGCCGATACGTGTGGGACCGAAACCACTTCGCGATAGCATCGTGGAAGTGGCCGAGGAAGATTAGAACAAGGAAGCTGATATAGGTCGTCAAGGCTATGAAATAGGGCGGCTCATCAAGAACCGGGTCGGCAATCTCTCCGCCAGGGTGTTCACTGGTATAGAGATGCGAGGGATCGCCCAGGGGACCAAATTCGGCATGCTGCTTCGCGAGCCGTTGGGCCTCGGCGGGATCGGGAAGCGTCTGACTCGAGGGAGGTGCTGCATTCTTCGTCGGATCAGGAGAGCCACCAGACACCGCACGAAGAGAAGCAATGGCTGTAGAGGCAGCTTTCGGGTCCGGGGAACCCTGGAAGCTGTCGGCCAAGGCAGCAAAATTATTGCGCGTGGTGATTGAATCTTGACCGGACCGGGATTTATCTCTGCGTCTCCATCGGGGCATTTTGAAGGTCCAGGCTAGACGCAGGCCCTATTATGTTGGATAGGAAATTTATCGACAGTCCGAAGGGTCCGAGGAGAGAGGTTGTCCTGGGCTGATCAGGAGAGGACGAGAAAGAAGAAGAGCACCAGTCGCGGTCATCGACATGACCGTTCGGGACTAGCGCGGGGATCCACCCGGCTGGTCCGGCCTTATTTACAGCCGATCGCTGATTGGCCGATTGGGCAGTGGGTCTTGGCGCCGATGAGGTAAGCGGGGTTCCAGAAGGTCCATGATTAAACTATGCCATAGCATACTTGACGGACATTCTACCTTATGACGATGCTGGAACCTAGCTGGTTCACTCATTCTTATTCGAAACTCGGCAGACTGAGCGAGATCGTGGCTCAAGACTGGTGACAATGCCCCGTCTCTGACTCCTAGTCCTTGGGAACTGCTATAGAACCTACGACTTGTTTGCAGGGAAAATACCCCAAGTCCCGAGAGAGAGAGAGAGAGAGGAAGAGAAAAAAATGACCCAGAAGACACGCTTCGTCTGCGTCTCAGACACACACGCCTATACACCGTCTGAAGCAGGATTCAAACTGCCAGCGGGAGACGTCTTGATCCATGCCGGAGATCTGACCAACCAAGGAACCAAATCCGAGCTCCGCAAGACGATGAACTGGATTGCAGCTGCCGACTTTGAAGTCAAAATCGTCATTTGTGGTCAGTTATATCGCCTATCTCTCCAAGCAACATCCAAGCCTAGAAGATGCTGAATCTTGGAATCGATAATTAGGTAATCACGACATCACCTTAGACGCAGCCTTCTATGCGGAGCACGGGTCGAAGTTCCACGGTCAGCATCTCGAAGATCCTCAGGAATGCATTGAAATCGTGACCAAAGCGTCGCCGTCAATCGTGTTTCTCAGGCATCAGTCAGCACTAGTCCGCTTGAGCCGGCCTAACGGTCCAAACACCATTTTTAAGGTCTTCGGCTCCCCATTCTCCCAATCCCCTGGGACATGGGCCTATGGATACGAATCCGCCTATGCGGCTGCCCTGTGGGAGCAGATCCCATTGGACGTGGATCTCGTCGTCACCCACACGCCGCCTCATTCCCACTGCGACAGCCGAGCGGCGGGCTCGGTTGGGTGCAAGGCCCTGCGTCAGGCGTTAAGTAGAGTCCGACCGTTGCTCGCGGTGTGCGGCCATGTCCATGAGTCGCGAGGCGTCGAGCGAGTACGATGGGCACAGAGTTTGGCGTCGTCGTCATCGCCTTCGTCGAATGCGAGGGTCGAAGGGATCGATGAAGACCAAGTCGTCAAGGGGGAGTTGCCCGCTTGGGGAAGTAAAAAGCAAAGCCTTATCGATTTGACAGGTAGGAAGGCTCAACGCCTCGATAATCATGGCTGTGCGATGATCCAGTCGGACGTGCCAGTGCCACCGTCTCAGGATACGGTGTTTTTCCCGCACTGTACTACGCCACAACGACGAGAAACCTGCATCGTTAACGCGGCGATCCTCGCAACCAGCTGGCCACACCGCGGAGGGAAACACTTCCATGCTCCTATCGTGGTGGACTTGGAGTTGCCGACTTGGACGGAGCCACTAGGACCTGCGACAGTGAAGAAATGTGGTCCCGGGGAAAGGTGATCTCATTTCCCCGACCACGCAATGGTTAGATTCTATCGATGGAAATTCTAGCCGGGTCTGCAGCAGATAGCTTGAGCTTTGATCCGGGCAGCGTTGACGTATGGTTCGCCCGATGGCCGATGCATGGCTGCCTTGGAAGAGGGGTGGGAGAGACAAAAACAAAAGGGCAGCGACAGGATCCATCACCTTGTATGTACTGTACACAGATCCAGTTGGTTGCTTTACATCCCTTAGACTGGAGAAAGCCTGTTGGTTGTTGGATTAAGTTGAAGGGATAACACGCGGGTGGTATTACATCATGAGGGCCATCAAACGGACAACTCTGCAGGAGGTGTGCGGCAAGGTGTCCTCATAGGTGATGAGATGTCGATTTAGTATTTTGGCATTGTTTCAGATCGACGATGTACAACATTGGACGGCGCAAAAAGGTAGCAAGCGGCGCAGCGCCCTCGGAGACCCCAGGGCAGGGCAACAAGTCATCATGTCATCTCTTATGAGTACTACTGAAACAACGCCGTCTACCGTACCTACGTAGTGGTCCTGCGTACTTCTCTTCATCAAACGACAATCTATTCCCACGACTTATGATTTTGTCCGTACGTGGATGGATTGTGACATGATCATTTCCCCCCCTCTTCCTCTCACAGGATTCCGCATCAGACCAACATCCTTCCAAAAGTACGAAGATGCTGTAAGCGCCCGAGCAAGCATGACCGACAACCTAACGGAGTGGGATCAGTCCTGTATTCTGTCAGGGTACTCTGTGAAATGTACGTACATTGTTAGCGTGGCGGTTAATTTTCTCTCCCCCACTGTATGTACGGACGGAGTTAGTTACCTAGTCAACAAACAGCTGGACACGATTTCCCCTCCTCAGGGATGTTGAATACTCCTAGATAGTGTACAGAATAGAACGCAAAGAGAGAGAAAAAAAATGTAAGAAAAAACAACGTTAAGATTATTCCAACCAACAGCTTGGTTTTTTGCTTTCCACCTGCAGTTGAAAGCCCAGCCCATGTCCATGTCGTACCTGGAACTACTCAGAGTATGAGTGCAATGAAAATTCAAAATAAATTTAAAACAAAAATAAAACCCACCTTCGGCAAGGAAAACAGAATTAGAAAGCCCTGCCCCAGACGGCGTTGCACAGAAACACTCAGCTGAGTGAGATCATCCTCAGCAACTCAGCCTGTCAGCCACCGAGGGGCTGGCGCGTTAGCCTGGAATATTAAGTAAGTTGGTGAAGACCAACTAACTAATTAGTTAACTAAACTCGATCGGGGTGTTCATTCGAGGTGGAGGTTAGTTCAGAGTCTTAGATTATTATTAGTTAGCAGTGGACTGGTTGTGGACTACAAGTACAAGTAGGTAAGTGGGCTAGCTGCGGTGTTGTCGTTCAAGTAATCAGATCTCGTGCGACATGCACTTTTACCTGTTCTGGTGGGTACCGTAAATACTGAAAACGCAGTGGATAGAATAAAAGAGAACGAATATGAATACCTACTTATCATGCCCCGTATATATTCTATTCTAGATCCTGTTGAATATCCCGAGCCATTATTATAGAGAAACGAAGCCGATAATCAAAGAATACCAAGCATCCGAATATTACGGGGAGAAAGAGTACGAGCTATGTAATAGGTGCTCGATCCAATCCAACGTCGTGGCTGCGAGGCATGAAAGCTTACAGCAGGGTGATGCCTAGTTCACTGGACGCCGAGCGTATGAGTAAGACTCTCCCCACCACGAGGAGATATCTACTGCGTACTCCATACGAAGTACTCTGTCGGGGACTCTTTCTGTACGAGCACTGCAAAACCAGCTAATCACCCTCCACGGCCCACACCCCCGCGCAGCCCACATCAAGGGCTGATGTGAGCCAGCAAGGTACGAAGCCGATCAGCCAAACGGAAAAAGCCAATGACGGCGAAGGAATGATCCATCCAATTCCATTTCCTAGACAGGAAAATGAGCGTCGCAGGTCACATCCAGACGGTCAGATGTACAGGCCACCGCGACCTCCATTTCGGGCCTCGAGGCTCAATGAAACCGGTCTAAGATGGCCGTGGATGCACAACGTACATACCTCCTCCGTAGGCACGTCCGGATGGCAGTATCACTCCGGTAGATCTAGCCTCGATCCGCCGGGATGCTTCATATGACGATGATGATACGAGATGGACACGGAAAAACCGGGAGAGAAGTGAAGCACGACAGGTCATCCAAGCTGCTCCCTGCTTGTCTCTGTCCCCCGCGTCGGAACGTACAGAATGTATGGACAGGATGGTTTAGACTTCTCAATAGAGTTTCCCGCATCACTCCCAACGCTTTTGCCATTGTTTGAGACAAGTCATAGAGACGTGCCTCGTCTTTGCTGCCACGGCCGATGATTGGCAATAATAATAATGGGAGGGTGAAGCACTAACCCGTGCAGTCTAATGCCGGGACAATCATTGCATGGCGCGGATGGTTGGCCCTACTCGTGGAACGGGCCCCATGTGCGGATGACTTTGACCAGGGTCCAATAATGCCTTCGAGAAAAATCGGTTCTGACGGAGAACGACGCTCCAGCGAGGTGGGACGAGGCCAAGGGCGGGTTTATGGCCGATAACTCGGTCAAGGAAGAGAGACGTGACTCGACGTGCTCACGACTTACTTCCTTGCCTGTCTACGGAGAACACGGGAAGATTCTGACAGACCCCCCCGGATTATCCAGCTCCATTGGTCGTTCGTCGTTCTCGGTCGATAGTTTCTGGTCGAACCCAGCGAGACTCGTCCGGTCTGGACGGTAGCCGACCGAGGTGATAGATCGACGTGATTCGAAGCCCTCCTGCGACTGGCGGCGAGTCGCGAGAGCAAATGTGACGACTGGCAATCTTGTGACAGTAATAGCCGCCCGGAGAAATGTACGCAGTTATGGCACGCAAGCATGGGAGACCAGGGCACGGTGTCTATATCAACCCCGAGCACGGAACCGACCGGGATTGATCCATGGGACAGTTGCACGCGAGTCGGGGCCGGATCGCAATATGGAGACCGACTGTCATTAGTGGTTAGACTTGTTACAGAGTACAGAGTACGTTGGACAATGACTTAGAGGTATCGTCCTCTTAACACCGGGAGAAAGCCAGGTACATAAAACATGGGCGTTTCTGGAGCTGCGTGGCGGCCGTCGTGCGTGACTTTTTCCAGTTAATTCGACAGGGCCATGCAAGGAAGTGGGGGGGGGGGAAGATAGGAAGAGCCAGCATCATCCCTGGACGAGGCGACCAGACGGGGACGCAGGCGACGCACGGGCAGGAGAGGAGGTGTGGGGCCTACATGGGGCCTGCATGGGCCTGCAATGGTGATTGGCTGCCCGTTCCTAGTCGGGAAAGGCCCAGAATGACGAGGCCCTCGGCAGCCTATGAGAAGCCACGGAACCCCTCCCTTCCGGGGCAGGAGCGACCACCGTGCGGGGTCTGAAGGCACGCACGTCTCTGATTAGTCGATCCCGGGGGATTTTCTTTTCTTTTCCATCAACTGAGCTGGTGACGGCCGTCGCGCTGCTCATCTGCCAGAAGGTCAGGGTTTGAGGCAAGCAGAAGGGAGGCTTGCCGGCCAAGCGCCCCCCCCGTCGCAGCCCCCGTCGATGAGACTGGCTAAACTAAGACCCCCCCCCGGTGTGCCACGGTGCCATAACCTCCTCCAGAGGGTCAACCGGAGTATGCCAATGCCAATGCGCTCGTCCTCCAAGAACCCCCGGGTATTTGTATCTCGGCCGTTCCTGATCCAGTCTGCCTGGCTGCATGCTCTGGTTGGAGTTCTCATCGAGATGCATCGATGAATCTACTCTGTATCTGTATCCTCTGCCATCGTTGACAATCAAATTGATTGATTGATCTCTCTGCACCCGAACAGAGACAGATCCATTTCTTCTTTCTTCCTTCAATCCAAGTCGAATGATTTGACCGCTCTTTAGCTTCGTTGCATTTATTGCCCATTCTCCTTGTTCTTCTGACTGCGGTTCCATTCCTTTGGTGACCGAACGACTGAATGGAGTCCTTGCTGTAGAGTCTCCATCGCGGGTTTCATCCAGGCAACCAGGCCCCAGTTTGCTCCGCCCACCCATTATTCACCGCTGCTTTGGAGGGCTCAGGCCAACATCCACCGGCCCAAATCGGGTCGACCTTATTCTTGGTCCGGATCGATTAGTTGTTTCTATTATCGAGTCATTATTGATCAATATTTTCTTTATTCTGGTTGTGCTGGATTGAATTGTGATCATAATTATCTCATTTTCGCCTGACAGCCCAAACCTTACCTGCTCGCCTGCCTACGATTCGGCGTGGCATCATCGAGCATCTTCTGGCTTGTTTGGCGGGGGAACTGTAGGAAGTTCTTATTCATCCATCAAAAGATCAGTCGACGTGGTGCCACTTCATCTCATCTGGTCTACTTTTATCTTAGTGCCTGGTCCCAGCGTGGCAGTGTTTACTTGGATTTTCTCGTTTTATTATTAAATTTTGCCCCTCGGTTTGTCCGCCTCTCCCGTCGATTGTTTACCGCCCAGGCATCCATACCGCAGCGGTACCGGCCAACCATACCTTCGATTACGGGGCAAACCAGCCAAACACACCCCCCGGTTGCTGGGCCGGCCTGCCCGTTTGCTTTGCCTCTTTTCTTCTGTTGTTCGACGGCCTTCTTCCCCTGTGCTGCCCATTTATCATCTTCGCCCTCGTTTCCTTCCGTTTCCTCGCGACTTCCTCAGTTCCTGCAGGATCTCCTTATCCCCCTCTCCCCTCCCCCCCCTGTTGGTCCTATCCTCTGGGGTGGAATTCTCCTGCTCCCTCCTATTTTCGCCGACATTCTTCATGAAGAAGCCGCTTCGCTGGCTTGGAATCTGCGATGAACTGATCGATCGTCACGGGATCCCACGTCACCGTCACCCCATCTCCCCTCTGCCCAGCCAGTGATTCAGTCCGTCGCCCTGTCCGCTACTTTCGCCCCCCCTTCTCCCTCTTTCTCTGCTTTTGCCTCTCCTTATATCTCATTTCCCTCTCGTGAAATACCCGCAAACAATTCCCTCTGATTATTGATTATTCACCTTGCCCAAATTCTTTTACATGGTGAATATATGCTGTCCAACCGTTTGAACTACATCTCTCATCATGTCATCCGCACCCGATATCGATCCGTATGCCGTGTTAGGGATTCAGAAGGATGCCACGCTACCCGAAATCAAGACCGCCCATCGGAAGCTCGTGCTGAAATGTCATCCCGATAAGATCAAGGACGAGTCTTTGCGAAGTAAGGCCCAGGATGAATTCCAGAAGGTGCAGCAGGCCTACGAGCTGCTATCCGACGATGCCCGAAGAACCAAGTACGACCAAAGGGCTCGCATAGCCGAGCTCAAGCGCGAAATGATGGCTCGAGGTGGAGTACCGTACTCGTCCGCGCGGGCCTCGAACAGTGCTCGGGAATATCGCGACGGCCGCATCTATGAGGAAAGGACCCCCGCCGAGCCCTTCGACGAAGATATCCACTTCACGGAAGAGCCGCGCACTACGTCTCGCAAGTACGAGGAGTATGGAAAGCGCCGGAGTGCGAAGCCCGCCGAAGAGAAGAAGAAGACGACGACCAAGAGCGTTCCTGTCAACAACGTTCGTACTGCGAGGGATACCGCTCGCGACAGCGCGAAAACGACCCACACCAATCGGGCCAAGTACCGTACCAAGGAACGGCGACGGGAAGTTTATGAGAAGAACTATGAGCGGGCCTATGGGGATTCCGACGATGGCGGCGCTTCGGACTCCTCGGCCTCGTCTGTCTACGTGCGCATCAAGCGCCCGTCGGAGTCGAGGCGGAGCCGGGAGTCGTCGTACCGAACCAAACCCGCGGAATCTTCGCGTCGAAGTAGTCCGCGCTATGAAGAGGACGAATATGCCGAATGGGAATCCAAACACAAAACCGCCCACGAATACATTCTCCGTTCTAAAGGCAGAGCCCCCGTTGAGACGGATGCACGCCACCGCTCTTCCCGTTCGCCGCTTCGCCGCGACTACGAGTCCGCCGAACCGGAATCGTCCTCTTCCCGACGCTCTGGCCGATCTGCACGATCAAGCAAGGAAGCGGTGCGCGAAACCGTGCGCGGATCGTCCCGCCCTGGCTCGTACGAGCATCTCGAACCTCAAGCGCGGCCCTACGAGCCGAAAGTCCCGCCTATGCCAACGGCCGCTACCTCGCCCGGAGTCAAAGCTTCGTCGTCGTCCCGGCCTCCTCTTTATACCTCGCGATCTGCAACCACCCATTCCCATCCCCGCTTGAAGCGTGAGGGCACCAGTCGATCGGAGCAGGTCCTCCTGGGCATGATATACCCGGACGGTCCACCTCGGGCTTCCAAGCTAAGGAGCGGGGACCGATACGATTCAGGATACTCTAGTCCGGGGACCCCGGAAATGCCCGCCGGGGAAAGCCCGTCGAAGACATCCACCCGCTACAAGATCGTCACCGAACCAGACACTGTCGTGGTTGAACCGAGCATGCCCTCCCCTCCTCATCCTTCCCCGAGGCGGACGAGAACCTACTCTCCTCCTCGTCAAGAACGCCCGGTACGCCCGACTCCCAAGACGGTTCGGAGTAGCACAACCTACAGCTACAAGCCGGACGCGGCCAATCGCTACGAGAGCACTCGCCCTGATTCCTCCCGGCAACCTTCATCCCGACACCTCTTTGGCGAGGTACCTGTACCCGAGTATGGGCGCCCGAAAGACAAAGATGTGAAGTATGCTCGAGAAGTCGGGCCCGAACATGGCAAATACTCTCGTGATTCTCGAGATGCCTATCCTCGCCACCACTACGATGATTACCGCAATCCTCCCATGGGACGCCGACAATCAGCTTACGCGTAATGACTACATGATAACGACAGTTTATTTGACCTCCCATGGAAACAGACATGAAGCTGCACTATTTACCATACTGTGATTTTAGTACCTTTTGAACTTTTTTTTTTTTCATATCCCTGTTCTTTGCATGAATTTCCAGTGGAGCAGATTCCCGCATTCTGGTGGCTCACCCTGTTCTATTGGTTGGTTATTCATCGATTGAATTATTAGATGATGCTCGTGCAACTCCATCCGAGTAATCGCATCTATCGGCGTCGGGATTCATTCAAGATTGGCTTTTTTTCTTCTTCTTATTTTGTCTTTCCTGCTACCGCTCGCTATTATCAGGGAAACTTGGTTTTCTTATTTCTCGGATCCTGATCTTTTTTTTTTAACCAGATCCTCCTTTTTCTATATCCAATTCGCCCCTGTGGGGTATGCTGCTTTCAACTTTCATGTTTTTTATAACCCCTTCATATCCCTATTTCTTGTGATTATTACTACCGACTGGCGCCTGGCTGGAACGAACAATTTGATGAAATTTATGTGTGTAACTGAAGTAGATGGGTTGGTTTCGATCACCTCGTCTCTGGATAGTCTATATAGTAACAATACCCCAATAAATGCATGGTTGGTCTAAGCGGATCAATCATGAAGTTGTCGAATATTATTATTACTCTTATATCAAATCTACTGTGAGATGTAGTGCCTCATTAGCCAGTATAGTATGCACACGACAACAGAATAAAAAACGTAATCGGGAGACTGACTTTTATCATCATGCTTCCATACCATCCATCCATCCATAAATAATGAATAATAAATAGATAATATAACCCACAGACAAACACACACTATGCAAAACCAGACAAAATACCTAGCTACCGGAACTACATTTAGGCAAATGCACTGCATGTAAGTAAGTAAATAATAAATAATACGATAATCCTCCCTTCCTAAATTAAATCCACCAAGCAGACAGACAGATAGACAGACAGATACAATTTCAGAACCCCAAGATGAGGAAAGAAAGCAGAGCAGGAAGAAAAAGGAAGCTTTTGCTAGAACCTAGGTGAGTCGTCTACCATACGCTAAAGAGGATTCATCCAATGAAATATAAGATAAGGGAAGAAAGAAACGCAGGGACATGAAACGGAAATCACACACGGAATGAAAAAAAAAAAATGAAAAATGAAAAAAGAAAAGAAAATTGGAACGGAAATATCTAATGGGTAGTAGGTAGGATAATAAGTGTAGTATGTTGTAGTCAGGTAGGTAGGTGTGTGTTTGGGCTGATTGAAGATTATTGGGGGTAAGGGGGTTGCGAATGTTATGTTCAATGTTCAAAAAAAGGTATAATTGAGATAATAGGTTATCCCCTTTGCCTGTTCTCTCCTATGATCTTCTCGTCTACTAGTTGAAATTCTCCATCTTATGTGATTGCCGTTTGTTTACGGTTCTGACCAGTCGACTTGCTCTGTGACCGGGTCGGAGCCGTCCTTGGCGTATGAGATACGGAGACGAAGACGGAGTTTAGGAGGGAGAGCCTGGTATGAATAGTTAATTGATGTGCCCTGTATTGATATCAGAAAAGGAAAACAAAAGACATACCCCGTTGAGACCGCCAACTTTCAGCATTTGCACGCCCTCGTCACCGGCATCCAGTTCGGCCTTGTTGATCGCACTAAGCTGAAGCCGCTGGCTCTTTGGCACTGCGGCTTGAAGTCCGACGCCGGTGAAACTGTTGAAGTTGGACAGGTTCCGGAACCGAGCCTGGATCTGTGCGGTGGAGGGATTGCTTCGTTGCACTTGCAGAGTGAGGCTAAGGTCGTTCTTGTTAAAGGCGGCATGGGCAGAAGGTGTCGAAGGCGATGGAGTGGGTGCTGGAGACGCGCTGGATCCTAGGCCTCCTCCGAGAAGATCTAGAGAAGAGCTGGCAGGCTCGGAGGGGCGGGGAGAGGGCGTGTTGTTTCCGTTGGAGCCAAAGAGGTCCATGATAGCACTCTTGTTAGTTTGCGCCGGTTGCTGGGGTGCAGGTGAGGGAGAGGAAAGTCCCGAGTCGCCGCCCAGAATGTCCGCAAGCAGGTCGGCCGTGTTCTGGGACGATCCGTTGCCAGTCGGACTGGTCGCCGGTTCATCAGATCCACCCATGAGATCAAGCAGCATATCCTGTTCCGCCTGCTTGGCAGGCTTTTGCGTCTTCGTCTTGAGGATTTTGCTCTGGCGCTTCTTGGTTGGTGCCCCCAGCACTCTCTGTTCCTCGCGAATCTCGGGCGGCGGCATCCGTTCAAGAACACCACGCCGAATTTGATCGAAGCCAAATAGGTTAGTGTACTCCACAGCTCGCTGTTGGATTTCAACGCTCAGATCGGCCGTGCGGCTGTTCAAGAAGCGGCGGAGACGCTCAATCTGGGAAGCGTCGGTCATGCGCACGGTCAGCTTCATCGACGCCGTGATGATATACTCGATGACGGTGGGGGTAGCATATGTGCTGTTGAGGATGTTCGTAAATAGATCAACGATGTCGCTATCCTTGACCTCTCGAACTAGTTCCTCTTCCTCGTACTGGCCACCTTGAAGCAGATTGTCGGCATACTCGCCAATGACCCATGTAGCAGCGAGAGTCAGCCCCTCTTGCGAGATATCCTCCTTCAGCGACAAGTAAAGCTTCTGCACAGAGTAGGTCTGCAATTCCGGAGTGGTTGCAATGAGGCGAACAAACGAGGACAGGATCTGCTCCTTGACATAGGCACCCGCCAGTTTGAGGACGCGGAGGATTGTGTCAACGTGCCAGCGCTTGTTTGGGGCAAAGCGGTCAGCTGCGATACCGATCTGGGTCGTCATGGCCGGCTTGAACTCGTTGTCGGCCACTTCCAAGAAAGCGAGCAGCTCTCTGATTAGTATGCGCACATTGCTTTCATTGACCAACATGAAGCTGAGGTCAAGAGCGCGCCTTCTGATGCTGATGTCAGGGTCGCGGAGACACTCCAAGATGGTGTTGCGGTGTCGCTGGACGGCGTTGGGCTCGATAGCGACCACCTTGTTCAGCGTGTTGAGAGCGACGTAGCGGATGTTGTTATCCTTATTCGTTAAGAATTTTCCGAGAATGTTGACACCCAAGACCCTCAACCCGGAATCGGCATCAATGTCGAGGATCGTAAGGACGGCTTCGTAGAGGATGGCGTTGCCGACGTTCTTGGTTGAATCGGTGTTGGTGGCCACCTGGGCCAAAATATCATTGATCAACTCACTAGTCGCCGCATCGCCTCGTCCCAGCACCCGAAGGAGACGCAAGATCTTGACCTGAACGAAAGGGTCTGTGATTCCGGAGACATCGTGCTCCGGGGCGTATCCAGACGTCGTCAGCCCCTTCAGGGCACGCACAAGGCCCCCGGCGAGGGGCCGGAACATTTCGATCACACCCTCCTGTCCTTCCTCCGCTTCTTCTGCCTCGCACATGTCGATGACTAGCGTCAAGCCGCACAGTAAAACGCCATGGTTCCGGTCCGACAACAGCGTCTTGGCCTTCTCGAAGAAGTGCTCCTGCAGATCGGGCACCTTGCGACAGATACGCATCGCACACAACGCTGCCTTCCGTCGAATGTAGGGATTGGCGGTCGACATGAGGTTTTCGACTTCGGGGAACAAGTCTCGGGACATTTCAATCGAGGCGATATTGCCTAGGGCACACAAAGCCAGGCCGACGATATATTGGTTCGAATGGTTGAGGTCACTTCACATGAGATCAGCCCACTGTTTGACACGCCAGAGAGGCCTTGCGGAGGGAAGCTCACTTCTTTAGCGAGTTTGTGACCAGCGTTAGCACTTCTTGATTTTCATCCAACAGCAGCATCGTGCCCAAGTAACCCAACCGCTTGTCGGCGAAACGGTGGGACGCCAGCAGTTTCAGACATTCGATCTGGCCGAAATGAGTCCGTTCTCCGAGCGTAAATAGATACAGCAGCTTGGCCACGTTGTTTCTCCTGTCCACAAGTATGAGATGATGATTCCGGAGGACCAATGGGGCAATGGATGTAGGTAGGATGCTGACCGGATGCCCGAATCGTGGCTTTCTTCGCGGAACGAGGCACGGATGGCAGCACTCTCTTTTTGAATCACGGCGCGCTCGTCGGCGATGGTCTTGGCCGACCGAACATTGCGAATAAATTGCTTGACTGTTCCAATGTCATGGCAGGGAGGACAAGGCCGACAGTTAGCTGGCCGGACAATAGATAGGGGATGGACGACGCAGGGACAATGTGGGGGGGGGGGGGGGG
>NGZO01000002.1:4911329-4933049 GCA_002215965.1 Aspergillus persii | reverse complement strand
GGGGGGGGGGGGGGGGGGAGGACAGAGAGAATATCAGCACGTACGGGAAGCCATGGCGGTCACAAGGACCCCCAACGGGGAGACTGAGGGGGGGGGAGAGAGAGAGAGGGGGGGAGACAATAAGGGAGCGACCGGAGGGCCAGAGACGAAGCAGCAAAACGAAGGGAGGCCGAGACTCGCAGGCGGCGATGGAGATGGCAAGACGCAGTTTACTTCTTGAGCCTCGTCCGTTGCGACCTGGCCGGCTTGGCGCCCGCCCCGATGGGGACTAGCGGCCCTCGTGCCCTGGCGGAGGCCTGACGCGTCAGGCTGCCCGACGGTTCGTATTCGTATTCGTACGCAACGACGGGAAAAAACAAAAAGAAATGCTCACACTCGGATTCGAACCGAGGATCTCATGATTACTAGTCATGCGCTTTACCAACTAAGCCATGCGAGCTGCTTGTGGAGGACAGGATTTATCATCGCCTATGATGCATTCTGCCCGTCATTCTCATTTATCATTTCCTTCTTTCCTTCTTTCCTTCCATCAACGCCGGTAACCAAAACCTTGAATAACAGGAATTAAGAAACCCCCAATCGGCACGGCGCGGCACTTCGGGGAGCCGGCGAGTCGGCAGTTCCGTTCGCCGGTGTCATGTGCGCCTTATGACGTGAGAGCGACTGCTTGTTTTCCTTTCTCAAAACCTCCGAAACCTCCTCGGAGCCTTGACTGACGCTGGCCGAGTCCCTCTCGGAGCGACTGCAGCCCGTCAGAGGGGCTGTACGGCACATCTCCTGCCGCAAGACATGTCAAAGGGAATTGTCCCGCTCTTCCTGCGCCTCCGGCCCTCTCCCAATTGCATTGCCCTACGTCCAGGTCGGTCATCAGCCTTGTAAGGACCCCCACATAGGCGGCACTATTTCCATCCAGTTCCCGTCTGTCTCGGACGCTTCCCCCTTGGCCTTGGATGCTGTCGATGCCGAGACAAGCGTGCCATATATAGCCCCTTCCCCTCCGTTGGTGGGATTCTTCCGAAAGAGAAAAACTACTCTTGATAGCTATCAATGTGAACCAACTCCCCCTACCTTGGTGCTCTCGACTCCGCCCGCAGCATGTCTACAGCCGTCTCGCAGCAGAATGGCTCGCCGATGTTACGACCCCGTACTCTCATAGCGAGCAAGACACCCGAAGATGCCACCAGTCTACAAGCTCTGGACAAGACCGGCCTGGATTCGAGGTATGAGACAGACAGACACCTATACTCCGCAGAGCGAGTCAGGCAGCCGATGGTGGCTAACATGAAGTGCTAGTGGTCGCTCGACTCCTATCTCCGAAGATGCCCCCCCTTCTCAGCATTCGTTGTCGACGGCGCGAAAACAGGCCCGCGCTCGGAATCGCATTTTCTACTCGATTGAATATGTCCCTCGAGTATCGCACTTTGACCCGCAAAGTGATTACCATAACTTCCGCGGATTCTTCACCCTCTTTTGGATCGCGTTGTTTATCATGGTGGTGACCACGATGCTTCGGAACATCAAGGATACAGGGTACCCGCTGAGAGTGCGAGTGTGGAATATACTGTCGGCAAACATCTGGTCGATGGGATTTAGTGATCTTGCCATGGTGCTTACCAGTATGTTGGTGTTGCCTCTTCATCGGCTGTTTAGGAACAGCAGCGGCTGGCTGCGTTGGTCGAAAGGCGGCATCGTGGTGCAGAGCATCTTCGAAGCGGCCTGGCTTTCCCTCTGGATCAAGTGAGTTTGGATCGTTCCTGTTTTTGTCAAAGACCTCGGAGGACTAACTGGCTCGTAACGTCAGCTGGCCATTTATGTTGCGATGGACCTGGACCGCGCAGGTCTTCTTCACTCTTCACACCTTGACATTCCTCATGAAAATCCACTCGTACGCGTTCTACAATGGCCATCTCAGCGAAACCGAGCGCCGTCTTTCGTCGCTCGACCAGCCAGGTTCGGTCTCGATGGACGCGGCCGTTCGCTATCCAGAACCAACAACCCGCCGTCCTATAACCCGCCGACCAAGCAACCACAAGCGATCCCAGTCCATTGTAGAGCTGCGCGAGGACCTCGCTACCGAGCTGACCTCGCCGTTGGGTCGCGTCACCTACCCCCAGAACCTCACCCTTCTGAACTATATAGACTATATGTTCTGCCCCACCCTTTGCTACGAGTTGGAGTATCCGCGGAGCAAGGAGCGACGATGGACCGAGATCGGCTTCAAGACGCTCGCTGTTTTTGGATGCATCTTCTTGCTGACTCTCACGAGCGAGGAGTTTATTCTTCCGGTGCTGAGCGAGGCCAACGTCCAACTCCACGCGGTGAACAATATCGCCGAGAAAGGATTGATCCTCGCCGAGTCCATCAGCATGCTCCTGTTCCCATTCATGATCACCTTCCTATTAGTCTTCCTGGTCATCTTCGAGTATGTGCTGGGCGCATTCGCGGAGATCACCTGTTTCGCCGATCGTCACTTCTACTCCGACTGGTGGAACTCGTGTGACTGGTAAGCCTAGTTCTAGTCTGATCTTGTGTATCAGCCACCTTCTCACCACTTAACTATCGTTAGGCTCGAGTTCTCTCGCGAATGGAATATTCCCGTCCACCATTTCCTCCGCCGCCACGTCTACTTCAGCTCTCTCTCGCGCTTCTCCAAGCCCGTCGCCATGTTCATCACCTTCCTCGTGAGCTCCGTCGCCCACGAGCTCGTCATGAGCTGCATCACCAAGAAACTCCGTGGCTACGGTTTCATCGCCATGATGCTCCAGCTCCCCATCGTCGCCGTGCAGAAGTCGCAATTTCTTCGAGGAAGGACAACCCTTAACGTATGCCCCTCCCATTTTTTTCCCTTCCATCCACAGTTCCCATTTCCTCGCTAACCGGGCCCATTTACCCTACAGAACGTCTTTTTCTGGCTATCCATGATCTTCGGACTTTCTTGCGTAAGTAGTCTCTCCTCTTATGTTTTATGTCCCCTTCACCCCTGTTCATATCTAATTTCATCCTTCAGATGTGTGCTCTATACGTTCTCGTCTAGAATCCCGAGAGAAACCCCTCCACTCCCGGTCCGAGACTTTCTCTCTCAGGTATCCATCTCTGTATTTATATTATCCCTCTGTACTATATTACATTTGTCGTCTGCTCTATCTTTCACGTATATATATATCTCTCTCTATGTACCCTGCCTGCCTCTGTATTGTAAGACCGTGTTGTATTGATTGCCATGGTGCGGATATTGTTATATATTGACGAATTGGTCTTGTCTGTTTTTTATGCTCTACATGCATGTGCTGGATTGATGATTTCTTTCTCTGTATAAGCGATATACTACGGGTTTTTGTTCCCTCCTACCCCCCTTTTTTTTAGTTTAGATAGGTAGCCAGTGGTACTTTGCTCTATCAATTTTCGCTTATTGATCTCCGGATATATATTCTTGTTTATACGGTGTTTTGTATGGAGGTTCTGGACTTGGATCGAACCAAAATACTTGTGATTTCTTATTTTGTAAAATATATAGGGAAATGCAGCCCTTTTATGCAAAGCAGGAATTGTAAATAGTGTAAATAAAGTAGTAGAAGATTCCTATATTCGCTCTTAGTTATAGTCAGATTACGTACTCCCATACACTGCCTTAATCCGGTAATAACGAGACTATTCGTGTATGAACATATATTACTCTAATCTACTACATACACTCTCTTCCTTATATCCTATCTTCTCTTTTTTACGCCGCATCTTACAATTTATTAGTACATTCTTACACGCCGCAGTATTCGCAGTTCTTAGTACTTTTAGCTTAGATTAAGATCTCTACATAAGTAATCCTAAGAATATTCTCGATCCGTATACGACTTAGATACTTTAGAATCTGCCGTTTCACAGTCTACCGTCTCGCGGTCTATTATCTTATAATCTACCGTCTTTACAGTCTGTCGTCTTACTGTCTGATGTAGATTAGATCGATGCGACTAAATAGGTGTTTTAATAGAGGTAGTAAGCTTAACTGAATGGCTTTACTAGTAGTAGGGAGAAAGAAATCACGGTTAATCTAGTAGATGAGACTTTGGGATAAGACTCCGGGCTCATAATCTATGGAGGTTCTGGGCTTAGATCTAATTGAAAATATTTATAATTTCTTATTTTTTTTTAAAAAAAAATGTATGGGGAAATGCTGCCCTTTTATATAAAGCAGGAACTGTAAACAGGTGCAAACAAAGTAGTGGGAGGTTCCTGTATTCGCTCTAAGTCATGGTCAGATTGCGTACTCCCACAGTTTGGTCTGTTTCGGTATTTTTTTTTTCTTGGATTGAATTTGGCTGATATATGCACCTATACAGACTTGATGTTCTAGAATTAATTAATTAATTAATGACTTTCCCTATTTGCTATAACTATTTGCTAAGGGGTTACTTACTAAGTATTCTCTTATTGACTAACAGGACACATGAACTGTCAGCAAACTATCTTACATATTCGTAACTCTGCGACATAACCACATTCTTCTGGATGCCGGTCTGTTGTTCGACCGTGGGACCCTCTCGTGAAGTCGACACCGACCCTTCACGCCCCTCGGCAGCCTCGATCGTAGAGAAGAGATAGGCCTCGTCGCTGCGGCTCGTGGTGAACAAAGTCGTCGGATCTGTGCCCTTCTTCGATCTCGACAGGTTGTTGTAGCTGCTCAGCTCGTGGGTACGTGGGTAGCTTGCCTTGCTGTTTTGGCTCTTGAGTCTTCGGGTGACAAAATAGGAGGTGAGGGTGGGGAGACAGGCGCAGATGAGGCCGATGCCTGCTTCGGCGTTTCTGAGAGAAGAACACGAACGAGTCAGCGGAGACATTCCGGAGTGAACAGGAGAGGAGGGGGTGGTTGTACGCCGTGAAGCAGCAATGGATCCAGAACCACGTCGTGTCTGGCGTTCTCGATTCATTGATCATCATCTCCAATCTCCAGACACTGAACGCCGTTGCTAGTCCACCCGCGCCCAGGATGCCGAGGACTCGCAGTTTCTTGTTCAGCGACATCTGCAGCGACCATAGCATCGGCAGAGGAAGAATCAGGATCCAAAGGTCGCTGACCATGCTGATCGTCGCGTCGGCAATGATGACCTTCTGCTGGTCGAGACAGGTCCCTCCATTCTCAGTGCCGTACCAGAATGCCGAAATTGGCTTGCAGAAGAAGATTTTGATGAATAGGGCCGGGATGTAATAGAGGAGGAGCACGACCACGCTGCCGTAGATGATCATCAGCTTGCGGGGGTCCGGAGCGAAGATTCGGCGCATCATCGCGAGCAGAGAGAGCTTGATGACGAAGACCATGGGAACGTAAAGGATGGTTATTGCGTATGATGCCTCGAGTCTAGTTAGCGGTGGACGCGATGCTGGTGGATTGGGAGCCATACATACCTTCTGGAACTTCACCATATCACTCTTCGAGACATCCCATGCGTGGTAGCCACCACCGTAATTGCCAACTAGGAAGGTCAGAGATCGGTCCCGCATACCGCTTGTCTCAGTTGGGAGGAGGTTTTTTTACGTATGAACATATTGGCACAAAACGCAGTGAAGAGGATCTATTGGGAGCATGAGGTCAGATCGGTAGGAAGATTGGTCTGGCCAAGAGCGCATTACCCATCCTATAATTGCCGTGTCTGGTCTCGCGATGATCGTCAATATCAGTTGAGATGAGGGCCATCCAAATCTTGCAAGACTCACAATCGTCCAACTCCAAGCTTTTTCGCATCCAAGCTTTGACGAGAAGACGCAGCGCCATGATGGTGGTCACGACGACAAGGCACACCACTTGCGTCGCGAAGTTGACGGAGTGAAGGACATCCTGTGGATTCTGCAGATCAGACACCTCGCCTGGAGGGGCCGGAATGGCTGGCTCTGACATGGTCGTGCCGTCCTGTCGGTGCGTAGCACTGATTTTCCTGCGAGAAAAATCATACAATGTCGATGTCGAGAATTGGACGGCGAGGAGGGTCAAGAGATGAGGGCATCGTGCCAGCAGCTAATTGAATGCAGGCCATGTGGGCTGATATACTAAGGGGTTACTATTGGGAAATCCTTGTCCCTGTAACATACCAATGACAGGGATCAGCATCCTTCGTGCAGAGAACTGGTCCTGGGACGAGCTCTCCATCCGATAGTTCCCTGGAAAAAACCATTGAGGCCGAGTTTGGCCCGTCACTGCTGTCATGCCAATCTCCTCGATTCGGTCCAGACCATGTCCCAGCTTCCTCTTTCTCTCTCTCTCTCACTCACTCACACACACTCTCTCTCTCTCTGTCTCTCGGCCCCCATTGAATTCCGCGCCCAACGGGGTGGAGAAGAAAACTGCCAAGATTGGCGAAGGATTATATATCCTTGGCCCGGCCCCGCCAACCCGAGTCCCGCTAGATCTAAAATCTTCAGGCCACGGAAAGCGTCCGAGGATCGGCCTGGCCCGTAGGTAGTGAACCATAGGGAGGACGCCAAGGAATGGTTCGGAAATCATGACTTTCAAGCAGGTTGCAGAGTGCAGGTTGCAGAGTGCTAAGACGGGGATTTCTGAACCTGTCCGAGCGACGGAGTAGATCACCTGATCCGAACCTGTTTGAGCTTAAACACATGACTTAAAAGTATCCCTAGACACCCTAAAAAAGAAATATACATATATACTCTAGCTCCGTAGTCTCTAAAGACCCTAATATAGAGATATATAGAGCTCAGACAGACTTAGGATCTTGGCGCGCTGAACCTGCCGCACTAAATCCTGGACCTATCCTAACTGCGGCCCTTGAACGACGAAGGATGCTGCCGACTCCACTGGATGACAATGGTTTTGCTTTCTTTTTTTTTTGTTGGGAATCGCCGCTAAAACAGGGTCTTGGTATGGTACCTGACGGAGTAGGCTAGTTTGACGAGTGAGCTGGTCGGGCGCTTCAATAATGATTCCCTCTGTCTACTACTCTGTACAGTCTACGCTGATAGGCAATTAGGAAACGGCCTCACGTGTCAATGGATGTATGGATGTATAGCGTAGTGGAAAGGGAAACATGGCCATCTAACTGTCGCCACCCTCATTGAAACCGCACCAACATTCCTATCCAGTATATCCAGGATATCCAGTATGGAGGAACCGATTAAGACGAGTTGGAGTTATCCGCACAAGAGAACGCCGACCCTGCCAGATTGTCAGCTATACCTTGATTTGTGGAAAGTCTGCAAAAAAAAAAAAAAAAAAAAACCATACCGATCAGGCCCGTGGCATACGCATCAATAATTTGCTTCACCACCCCATATGTGGCCCCCACCAGGAAGAAGATGCCCAGCAACACAAGGCCAATGTGCAGCACGTACACAACCTTCTGGATCAAGGTGCCTGTCCGGTAGTGACCGTGATCATACAGCCATAGCAAACCGGGAAGGCTCATGGCGAGAGGGGCGAAGCAGACCGAACCCACCAGTGCAATCAGGTAGTTAAAGATCGGAATGGACTTGGCGAGGATGAAGGCCAGCGCTCCCAGGAGGGTCGTGCAGGCTAGCCAGGTAGACCAGTGAATTACGCTGTTCGACTGCAAGTGCTTACTTTTCCCCAGTAACCGGACAAAGACATATTTCGCGGCGATCTGCCGGATTCCGCTGGAGTCAGACGTGACGAGAGAAGTCATCAGGGAAGGGGTTGCTTACGTGGAGGTAGAGAGTGCCGCTGACCACCAGGCCGATCAAGGCGACTCCATAAGACACCATCTTAATCGTCTGTCCAGCGCTCTATTGTGAAGTCGGTTATTAATCGTTAGTTGAAGGGGTGAAGAGGGAAAGACGCACCCCCAGGGACGGACTCGCCACCCACTTGCCACACCAGCGATAGACCACTAAGCCAAAGGCGAGATAGGACGCGGTCACCAAAGCCATGCAGACATACAGCGGCTTCTTGTATTGCCTGGGGTTGCGCATCTCGGAGATGACGGGCAAGAAGGCGCTGGTCCCCGCCGACGAGACGAAGATGGTACTCGACGCGACCATTCCGCCGGCAAACCCGGGGTTGTTAAAGTTGACGTAGCCCAAGTCATACGGACCTTCCTGCGGCGCCGCCGCGGGTCGGTCTCTTGTCGTCACGCCGACGACGACAATGAAGACGGCGATGTAGATGGAAAGGAATCCCACGTAGCTCAGCCAGCCGATATGCTCCAGCTTGCGAATGGACGCCGTGGTGATGATGACCACGGTTGCCAGCAACGACCACCAGACTGTGCAGGCCGCATGATGCGACAGGGCATTGAGCGCTGTCGACACGCCAACAATCCCACTGCCCGTCGCCAGGATGTAGCCGATGATGAAGAGCAGGCCCGCCACTTCCTTGCCGACCGGACCCCCGGCCGCTTCGGCCATGTCGGCAATGGAGTGGCAGTGAGGGTGCTTTAAGCGAAAGTTGCCCAGGATCACGAAGCAGTAGGTGTTGAAAGCCCCCCAGGCCACGATGCTGATCGACCCTCCCACGGCACCCAGCCCGTACAGGGCTGATGGCAGCGAGAGCACCCCTGTCGCAAAGAGAATCTTAGTGAAGATCACCGTTGCATTGAACCAGCCAACCTTGCGGAAGTCGACCCCGGTAGCCGTCTTCTTGAATACCTCGCTACCCTCGTCCGCAGATGCCTCCGTCCGGGGACTGGTGCCCTCCGGATCATACACCTCGTTGACTTTGGTCTGGTCTTTCTCCGCCATCGTTGGGAGGTCGCGAAATGAGAGGCAAGATCAAGTAAACTGCAGGACAGAGGAGACAAGGGAAAAGCAAATAGAGAACAAGGGCATAAAAACACATCAAAAAGGGGCATGGTCATCAGTCCCACCTGGGATTGAGGGCTTCGGAGACTACTATGTACGAACGGACCAGAAAGCTGTCTCGCCCGTTGGGCCCACTCAGACAATTTGATCATGCCCCTGCCTTCCGCTCATACATAGTACGTAATGGCCTGCGATCGTCCTGGGACAAAGTTTTGGCGAGAAACCACTCTGTGTTAGTCTGTTCACTAAGTCAGTAGTGCTCCCTATTAGCCCGTGACTAACCGTGCCCTAATGCATACTAATGAACAAGAGTATGGGCGTTTATGCCACTTTCGGTATCTTAACCGCCAGGAGCAAATACTCTGTACTCTGTATATGACCATCTCCCCAAGATGTCTCCACCGGATGCCGTAAGAGCATCACAGGTGGGCCGTGTGTGACAGGTGACAGGTGTCGATTGGCCAATGCAAACGGTCTGTTTCGGAAATGGAAGAGCTGCTCCAAGAACAGCCGCCGTCGTCACGATGACCATCCTTGCCCTTAGAGGCGTTTCATTATTCGAGTGGCGTGCGCGAACCTCGATTTCCCCTCTACCTATCTCCCTGCAGGTACAAACAGCTCTTTTTTCCCCCTCCTGTTCACCCGCCCCCACTATCTCCTGTGCACAGAGAGAGCTGTTTCTTTTGCTTACCCTCTCATCCTTGAACTCTGTTGTTTAATATGCCGCAGAGCACCGACCAAGGCGGATATCGTCTGGGAGCTGACGTCGGCGGCACCTTCACAGACGTGTACGCCTTCGCACCGGATGGCGGAATCGCAAGAGCCAAGGTGCCGACCACCGTTGAAGACCAAAGCATTGGCATCAAGAACGGGATCCGGAAGGTGCAGCAGACGCTCAAAGAACGCTACGCCTGGGATGGGAGGTTCCAATTCATTCATCATGGCACCACGGTGGGCACCAACGCCGTTCTCGAGGGCAAGGGGGCCCGAACCTATCTGATCGTGACGTCGGGTCACAAGGATATCCTCGCCGTTCGCCGGTCGCAGATCCCCGGGGGTCTCGGTGCATGGCTGCATTATACGCCTCCCGACCCGATCGTCCCTTTGGAAAGGGTGATCCAGTGCTCGGAGCGGATGTCGGTGGACGGGAAGACGGTCGTCCCCGTGGATACGGATGCGCTTCGTGCCGAACTGGCGGCGTGGGTGAAGGAACGGCCAGAGGCGGTGGCCATCTCACTACTCAACTCGCACGCCAGTAGCGAGCATGAGGACTTGGTAGCCGATGTGGTGCACCAGGTGCTGGGAGCCGAGACGACCATCATCCGCTCCAGCGATGTGCTCCGGGAGGTGGGCGAATATGAGCGCACCGTCACCACATGCACCAACGCACTCGTCAAACCGGTGGTTCAGACATATCTCAACAACTTGCAGGACCTGCTCGCTGAGGACGGCGATCTCATTCGCATTCTCAAATCGGACGGTGGGCTGACGAGCCTGAGTCTAGCAGGGCAGTTGCCCGTCAACATCCTGATGTCGGGCCCGGCAGGAGGCGTCCAGGGCGTCGCGGACGTCGTCACTCGAAACACCCCGTACAAGAACTTGATTACCTTCGATATGGGTGGAACCTCGACGGACGTCGCTTTGATTTACCAGGGTAAGCCTCAGCTCCGACGCGAGACTGTGGTTGGCGATCTGACGGTCCGCTCGCCCGCCGTGGACATTCGAACGGTGGGTGCCGGAGGTGGCTCCATTTCCAAATACATGGGCATCACGGAAACGTTGAGAGTCGGACCAGAGAGTGCGGGTGCCAGCCCTGGCCCTGCTTGTTACAACAAGGACGGCACCGAAGCCACCGTCACAGACGCCAACCTCGTGCTGGGCTACCTCCCGGACACCCTTCTGGGCGGCGAATTCACCCTCAACACCCAGGCGGCGTGGTCTGCGGTCGAGGCCATTGCAAAGCAGATGGATCTGTCGGTTGCGCAGACCGCGGAGGACATTATCAATCTGGTGAACGAGACCATGTACGGAGCGCTGCGCCTGGTCTCGGTGGAACAGGGCTATGACCCAAAGGATTTCGCGCTGGTTGCCTTTGGAGGCGCGGGTCCCCTCCACGCCAATGCAGTGGGAAAACTCCTCGGCGCGTGGCCGGTCATCGTACCTCCGTCTCCAGGCACGCTGTGTGCCCTGGGCGATGCGACGACGAGACTCAGTCACTCCCAATCGGCCTCCTATATCAGCCTCCTCTCAGCAACTACGTCACAGCAGGTGAAACGCCGATTCGATGAACTGGAGGCAACCTGCAGAGAAACCATGCACGCTTCAAACCTGCACCAGCCCCTTGACCTGGACATCACCTACCACATCGATCTGCGATATCGCGGCCAGGCCTTGAACTTGACGATTGACCTGGATGCAGAAACTCTCTCGCTTGAGGACGAGCCGTGGAGAAACGCCCTGCAGATGAAGTTCAACAAACTCCACGAGCAACAGTTCAAATACTGCCTTCCTAATTATGAGCTGGAGCTGATGCGTCTCGAGGTGGTTGCTGTTGATGCATCGCCTAGCATTGGCCTTCCTCAGCTCAGCAGAGCCAACTCGACGGAACCACCCGCGGAGGCCTTGGTGTCGAAGAAGCAGATCATTGTCGAAGGCCGGGAGATTGTGGCTGCCCTCTGGGATCGTGAGAAGGCGAGCCGGCAAGGCGTGCGGTTCGAGGGACCGTGTATCATCACCGAAACCGACAGCAACACCCTGATCCTTCCGGGATACTACGGCGAGATCGACTCAATCGGGAACATTCTGATCCAACCCATTGGCGATACCACGAGGGGACCGCCAACAGACCAGAGTGCAGAAGCGGCGCTACGGACGGTGCAATCGACGCCGCTAATCCCCACCCTCGTCGCCTCTGCTCTCGGCTCCATTCGCAGCGAGATGGACACACTCATGCTGCGCTGTAGCATGTCCCCGGCGATTCGCGAGCAGCAGGATGAGTTCAATGTGATCACGACGGCAGAAGGCAAGATGCTTGTTGGCCAGTTTGGCAGTTTTATCACCCAGTTCTTGAGAGCGTGGAAAGGCACGATTGAAGAGGGGGATGTGTTCATTACAAACGATACCTATATGATCGAAGGTGCGGTCACACACCTGAACGATGTGATTGTCCTCCTGCCAATCTTCTATGAGCATCGACTGATAGGGTGGGCATCACAATTCGGACACTTGACAGACGTAGGAGGAATCGTCCCCGGCAGTATGTCTATCAACGCGTCCTCGATATTCGATGACGGGGTCCAGATACCTTGTATTAAGCTGTATGCCAAGGGGATTATGAACTCGGACCTGGTCGATCTGCTGTGCCGCAACTCGCGACAACCGGACTGGTACCGGTCCGACCTGATGGCCATTATCACGGCCTGCCGAACCGCCTCCAGCCGTGTTTGCGAATTGGCAACCCGGTTTGGATGCGAGATTTATCTCGCGGCCTGTAATGAATTGCTCCTGCGCAACCGGACGGCAATGGCGAAAATCATCGACGCCGATTTCGATACAGAGCCAGTAACGTTTTCAGACTTTGTCGATGATGACGGACACGGGGTCGGGCCGTGGGTATTGACCTGCACAACGAAGAAACTAGAAGACGGGAGACTACTCTTTGACTGGAGTGGAACTTCTCCTCAGAGTGACCGCAGCATCAACTTCTACCTCTCCGAGACCATGTTCAAGATGTTCATTGGCTACTATATGATCGCCGCAGCCGCACCAGGCACCGTGATCAACGACGGCTTCCACGATCTTATCGAGATCTATATCCCCGAGGGCAGTGCTCTCAAGCCCGTTCGACCAGCGCCAATCTCCTGCCGAACCCACATGCTGGGAAGAACCATGGACGTGATGCAGGCCGTGATTGCGAAGAAGAACCCCGCCTACGCCGCCGCCGCCGGCTTTAGCGACTCTCCCCATTTCTTTTACTCCGGCTATAAACCAGACGGCGAATGGTATCAGCTGTACCAGATAGGCTTCGGTGGTGTCCCTGCGCGACAAGCCGGCGACGGTCTGGACTGTCACTGTCTCTTCCCCGCCATCAAGTCCATCCCCACCGAGATCATTGAACTGAATTACCCCCTTCGCATCGAAGCCAACGAAAGCGTCCCCGATAGCGGTGGCCCGGGCTTCTTCCGCGGTGGCAACGCACAGCGCACACACTACCGATTCCTCTGCCGGGGCGAGTTCTCTCTCCACGATGACCGGTGGTTCACCAAGCCGTGGGGAATCCGAGGTGGGAAGCCCGGATCGCGCTCTCGGAAGGTCCTGTACAGATACTCGCGGTCGAAGGAAAACCCACCGGTCGAGGTTCTCGCCTCAAAGTGCGACCACGTTCGCGTCGACCCGGGAGACCTTCTTGAGTGGGTGACCTGGGGTGGTGGTGGACTGGGAGACCCCCTGAGCCGGCCTGCGGAGAAGGTGGCACTCGAAGTCCGCCGGCGACTGGTGACTGTGCAGGGAGCGCGCGAGAATTACGGGGTCGTGGTGAACGACGATCAGAGCCTGAACGAAGCTGAGACCGAGGTTTTGCGAAGGACCCTGGCAGCCGCTCGTGATGCGGAGGGAGCGACGCAGGAATATGATCGTGGCGGGAGCATTGAAGAGTTAAGGAAGTCCTGCTTGGAGGAGACCGGGCTTCCTCCTCCCAGACCGCAGTGGGAGCAGGAGCTGTATGGGCCGCATGTGCGGATACCCTACGTTCAGGAGTGGTATGCACGGATGAGAAAACAGGCGGAATCCTAACCCCGACGACGGCCAACTAGATCACGCAGCTCTAGTATAGTAAGTAAATAAAGAAACTCGGAATGGAGAAACGGGTAAGGGGAGACCGCTGGTTAGGATGCAGTTTGTTAAGGTTACTCACTCAGGGCACTCAGTCTTCCACTCACCCCGTGCTCAGTGATCGTCTCAGGCTGCTCAGGGCATGCTCAGGGCTACTCAGAGAGAAAAAAGCGAAGGCCATCGACCCTCCTAGAAAATCAAGGATGTATGTATTGAACTGCAAACCGGGCAGTACCCCATAAAACGAGAGAGAGAGAGAGAGAGAGAGAGAGAGAGAGAGAGAGAGAGAGAGAAAAGCAACAAAGACCAGGCCATTCATATGCAAAGACAGCAGCTATAAGAAGACTTGCAATCCAAATCCGAATACCAAAAAACCAAAAGGAAATCTCCCGATTAAGCGGGATCCAAACAAAAGACCCAAGTATTTCCAACGAGGGGGGAGAGTAATCTAAGAGTGTTGCACGTACGTATCCTGCTTCTATATAGGTCTCAAACCCATCGGTCCTGTTTCTAAGTTAGAGGTGCTCGATGGGCTCCTCCGGCAAGAGGAGCTCCCGCTCTCTCATCTGTTGAGGCAGACAGGCCTTCAAAGGCGGGCGAATGATGTCGTTGAATAGGAAGGTTCCGTACACGAGGAGCGCGAACCCGGCCACTTGCAGCCATTTGAATGTCTCCCACCCCAGAGCTAGCGAAACGAGCCAGATGAAGAGGGTACGGCAGGTATCGATGGTGCTGCGGGATGTGGCCGAGACAGTTCGGGTGACGGATAACCCGAAGAAATTGAATCCACTGAGAAGTAAAAGTCAGCTTTGAGTGTTTAGGTATTATGCGAGGGACACGAAAACATACCCGATACTGATCATGATCAAGATACTAGAGACAGCAACGGCGCGGTTGTTCATAACCTGGTGCCATCCCTCCTTCGCATCGAAGTAGCCGTAGCGGCCAGCTGGGGTTCGCCCAACTGCGAAATATAAAATAATCATTCCGACGACGGTGACGCAGAAACCGAAGACGCCTTCCCATCCAACAACTTGCAGAGGGTCCATCTCGTAGTTCTCCAAGATCCATTCTTCTAGAACGAACTGGGAAGCTGTGAAGATCTGGGCTGCGGCGATCAGAAGAACACCGATGATGGCCTGCACGGCTTCCGGAGTTCGGGCAGCGGCCCGCACTTGAATAGCAGCGCTCATGACGCCATTTTCCTGCGTAACGTCGTGCTCCTGGTTGTCGAAAAGGGCACCTGCGAGGCCGACCAATGCGACACCAAGAACTACCACACAGAGCGAGATCCACTGGTAGAAATACAGTTTTCGGCGAAGGAAAAGGACGCTGAAGAGACCCACGAAGAGCACCAGGGCCCCTCGGGTCATCTGATAGATACTAGCGGCAACAAAGAGCAGGCCAACGTTCATCAGAGTTGTACCGGCAATATCGCAGCAGGCAGGCGCTGCAAGCATGAAAATTCTCCGACCGTGAAGAGGCATGCGTTGCCCATGTAAATGGTCCGGTTTGGAGGGATCCTCAGAGTAACTGGCCCCATTGATTGTGCCGTCTTCATCATCCCCATCAAAGCCATCGTTCGCACCGACGGGACGGTACCCCCCTGCCAGCAGAGGCGACGAGTTATTGCGGGATAAACGTGGAGCGACGAAGCGTTGGTAGAGGACGGTGAGAAGGACAACTATCCAGCTACCCATTTCACCTACAAACATCTGTATCCTAATATCGGCGAATGACAGAAACAGTCAGCGAGAAATGCATATCATCAGGGGGGCAATCGGAAAGTAGCAGGGCGAGGCTTACGTTTGAATCACAGGCTGTTCGAAGGTATGTCGCTCCTTGGGATCCGGGGAATCGCAGTTTCGGACGCATTGCATGTCCTTTCCAGGGGTTAACAACTTCAGTGCAGCTCAGCAACGACCGGAGAAACCAACCTGATACTTATTGAGGATTGTGTTACATACCCCGGTCACGAGCATCATCGTGACCAGGAAGGGAATAAACGCCTTGTTCGCCATGATCGAAGGTCGGTATTTGCCGCCGAGTCGTCTAAAATGGATAGGATAGCAATCGTAGCTAGGCCAAACTCTGGTGTGATTCTCAGCAATGAATGATGATGGAGTAATGGTCTAGTTAATATGATTGATTATGAAGTAAGAGAGAATAAACACGATAAGCCCGAGGGGTCTATTGAGAACCCATCCCGGACAAAGAAAGACAAGGAGAGGGAGACGGTCAAGCAGAGGACGGGGGATTGGCTTTAATCGGTCTGGGGGGCGAGCTTATCAGCAGCTGATCAGATCACCCGCGGCTTGGCATGTTTGGGCGGTATGTCTGATGACTACGCAGGCTGTAACCACAAAGGATGTTTGCTAAAATCAATATTACACTTCAGCATGCCTTGGGTCAAGGAACCTAAAAGAGGAGGCCAGCTGTCTGTTCGACAATCATATAAATTGAGTATTGGCTATACCATTCCTTCAATACTCCGCTTCTTCCTTCGCCTTCCCTTCTCCCAAGAAACGCCGTGGCTAATCCATCGAGGTCAACGGTAATTCACTGAAACCCAGCAATGGTGGTGGGCAGAAATAGAGATAAAAGAAAGATAAGGAAAGCAAGTGCTAACGGAGCAGGCTATCCGTACTCTAGTCCGACCGGTTCAGATCTTTAATATACATAAGTTCATTAATGCATATATAATATTGTATCACAACACGCCGTTGCGCCCGCTGAGAAAAATCATTCAAACAGTCAGCAAGTAAATCAATCACCTAGCAAATAATTCCCGTCAGTTCTGTTTTTACATAGCACAGATCGCGATCCCACTGTCGTCCACATTCATGGATGTATCCTTGCGCTCGAGTGTGTCCCAATCGATTTCCTCCCACGAGTCATTCATCAGAAGCCCGTCCTCGAATCGACCCGGCAGATTAAACCAATCGACCGGAATCCAATTATCATCGGTACCGTCGCCGCTTTTGTTGTTCATGTCACTGGTCGTAGGCAGGTCGCCATCCTTGGGGGTTTGCGTGACAACGGCAGTCTCAACCGAATCCGGGGTATCTTTAGACTGGGTGTTGGTGAACATGTCGGGGTTGAGGAATTCATCCATCGCGCCGAACCCGAGCCCGCCATCGTCACCGAGATCCATGAACGTGTCATGAATAGTATCGAGGGGAATGGCGCTCGTCGTCCAGGGGTCTTGCATTTGTTGGGGCGGCTCCTGCTCCGCGGGTTTTCCGGGCTCCTTCTTGTCCTCCTTGCCTTTGGCAGGCCTAGCCGTCGAAGCAGACGCCTTGGTCGGAGCTGCGCGCGGCGTGAGGTGCTGGTTCGAGGCGGGAGAAGTTGTCTTGGGTCCAAACTGGCTAGACACTCGTCCCATCGGGGTGGTGGCTGCTGTGACGGGTGTTGTTCCTTCCAACTTTGGCACCTGCGGAGCCTCCATTGTGGCCCCCTTTCGTGCGCCCGGGGCTCCCGGTTTGTCCTCGGTTTTAACGAGGCTGCTTTGAAAGCTCTCCAAGGCAAACTCAACAGGATCCTCAATCGACTCCTCAACCCTATGACTCTCCTCCACATGCTTGTCTAGAGCATTCTGATTAGGGAAGCCCTGGTGATGATATTGACAATCGGCAACGCTGCATTTGAAGGCACCGGGCAAGGCAGCCGGGGTGGGCTTGGCCCCTTCGGCCACGGTTTGTTTGTTCGCCGCAGCTTTGGTACCCGGCGTGCCAGTGGTGGGAGTACCGCCAGCGTGCGATTGCTTTCTCTTCTTTGGCGGAGGTAACTTGAGTTCTTGCGGGGGTATACTTCCGGGTCCGTATGCGTGTGGAACACCCTGTGGCGAGGGCGCTCCAAATGGTGCCGGCGGAGCCGCAGAAGTAGCCGAAACGGCGGTCTGACTCGACGCTCTTCGCGCCCGCTGAAGAGCCTCCTGCTCCTGCTGAAGCTGCTGAAGATTGTTTGCATTCAAGACAGGCATGTTGTTCGGGGCGGCCGGTTGCCCATTCGGAGGACTCTGCGCTGCACCGGACCGTTGTTGTACGCGGCTGATCATGCCATGGAATAGCTTCTTGACGTAGTTTATGGTACCCGTAAGCGCTTCGGGGGTCAAGGTAAATTGGTCAGCTACTGCCCAATGAGGCCCGGGCTTATACTGTCGCATTAATTGTATTCGCTACACGAACCAATTGAGTTAGTTGAAAGACTTGGTAAGAAGGGAGATGAGGATTTGCTTAAAGAGACGTACCATAACAAGCAAGCTGCGCACATTTTTTTCCTGGCCAGGGATCTTCGCAAACCATTGGACCAAGGTGTCCATCCTTCCCAGCATATCGGTAGCTTCACGAAGTTGCTGGGTCATAGTGGCCTTCTGCTCCGGTGTAACCGCCGCAGGTTCTGCCGGGGGCGCTTGCCTCACTGTTTCATTATACAGCTGCCGGATCTTTTCCGGTAGGTTGTTGTTCCATGCTTCATCGGCAGCGGCTCTGGTGATGGCGACACGACCTTGACCTTGCTGTCGGCGCACGGCTGTCTCTAATTGGGCGCGTTGCTGCGGAGTCATGGCATTGAGCTGTTCCCGGGTAATTGGCAGATTTGGTCTAGCCGGTGCAGGTGCGGGCGCCCCTTGGTTAGGGGCTGGCTGTGTTGATGCTTGCGCGGCGGGATTCTGCGGGTCCGCAGGTTCCTCTTGCTGGAGTTTTCTCTTGGGTGGCGGTTTAGTAACGGGGCCTTTGGCACCCTTTGCAGGAGCTGCCGTTGGAGCTTTGATCGGCTGAGTTGGCTGGGCTGGATGGGAAGTCGGTTGCGGTGCCGGGGGTTCCTGTTTAATCTGGGGTGTGGCCATGGGTGCGGTGACAGGGGGTTGTTGGGCTGGCTGGCCTTGTTGGCCTTGTTGGCCTTGTTGGTTTGCAGCAGTCGCACGAGCCTGGGCCAACTGGATCCATTGTTTCTGCCTATTTCTATGGAGTAGCTCTCGAAGCTGATTGTCGTCGAAGTTCTGCACCTGGGCACCCAATCGTTGGCGAGCCATCTGGATGTCTTGCGCCGTGACAGGTCGAATAGGTGGCATGTTAGCTGCAGCCTGCTGCTGGCCACCCGGGAATGGCTGGGGGTTTCCGAACGGCTGTGGCTGTCCCTGAAAAGGCACCGGCATCCACCCGCCCTGGCCATTTTGATTAGGATTTCGTCCGTTTTCTTTGCCCTGGGCTAATAACTGGGCAAGGTGGAACTTCTGCATAGTCATTAATTTTTGGAGGTCCATTCCTCCGAGAACCTGCTGGTTGGCGGCAGCCCACTGCTTCAGTTGGCCCCAGGTTTTTATGTGTTTGGGAACGGGCGAATTCATGTTCGGGTTGTTGTTTAAGATTGCTGGAGGAAATGGTAGGCGGTCCATTTCCTTGACTTGGTCGGGTGACATCTCAAGACCTCCACTTTGCTGACGAAGAAGATGTAGCTTGTAGAGTTCTTGCTGGCGTTGCTGCTGCTGGCGTTGCTGGACAGACATTTGCTGCCCCTGTAGCATTTGATTCGGCTGTGGCGGAGCGCCACCCATTCCGGCAAGCTGTTGCTGCAAATTAAGGGAGGCCCTCATGTTCTGGTTGTTTGCCATCTGACCATTCGCCATTTGCTGCCCTTGACCGGGTTGCGACATGTTCGGTTGCATGGGCATCGATTGTTGTGTAGCGCCCGCCCGAGCCATGGCCTGAGCACGACGCTGTTGGTTCAGAAAATTCGTCAATTGCTCTGGGCTCATTTGAGCCAGGTGCTCTTGCAGCCCCTGCGGAAGATTGGGAGGAAGTTGCGGCCGGCCCTGCATCGCTGGTTGGCCCCCCAAAGGCTGAACGCCATTGGGTTGTTGTCCCATCCCTGGAGCGCGTGATGGAGGCCGGACCTGAGCAGCCACTTGGGCGGGGGACATTTGACCCGGGGGCATAGGGCGATTCAACATCGGCATGGCAGAATTCTGTTGTGACATCTGCTGTTGCATATGCGGATTGGCTTGACCAGCCTGCGATATAGCGATTTGCGCCTTCTGGGCGGCTTGTGCGCGGGCTTGTGCTTGCGTCTGGGCCTGCGTTTGAGGGGGAAATCCAGTCGCTTGTTGTGTTCGGTCCTGCGGAACGGCTTGGGAATTTTGGAGTTGTTGCTGGGAAAAGAATTGTTGCGGGTTCATTCCTGCCCCATTCATGTTGGTCTGCCCACCTTGGCCCGGTTGTTGCCCAAGCTGAAACATGTTCTGGGGGTTAAATGGCTGCTGGTTCATCTGAGAAGAGCTGGCCGGCACCACCAACTGGCCCGCTTCTTGTGAGCGTAGCCCGTCCGCCTGCTGCCCTTGAATGTTCTCAACGTTGCCGATGAATGACGATGCATCGAGATGCTGTTGGTTGTTGCCCATGGGGAACGCCGCGTTACGCTGAAGGTTCATCATGTTTTGTAGCACTTGGCGCTGCTGAGGGTTCATCATCGGATCGTTCATCATCGTAGCCGGGTCGACTCCGGCATTCTGCGCGCGGTTTAGCTCCATCCGGGCGCGTTTGTGTCTCCTCAGCTGTGTCAAGGCTTGCGAGCGGAAAAAGTAGGTGACCGGGTCGATATCCTTCCTCAACAGGTAGGTCTTCTGCTCAGGGGTCATATTCTGCAGGTTCATCTTGATTTTTTCGATGTCCTCCTGGGAAGTTTTCGAAATAATCTGGTCGGCGATGCGGCACACGTGGTCAAATTCCGTGGGGCTCAAAGAATTTAGGTCGTCAGTTAGCGAAGCAGATGCGTTGGGCCTCTGCTGTGCCCTTTGCTGCTGCTGCTGCAGCATGGCTTGCTGTTGCTGCGGTTGTGGGGGTTGGCGAGATTGCATCGGCACCTGCTGGCTCGGGTCGTTCATGTTCATGGGCATTTGCTGTTGTCCCGGCATCGGAGAGGCCTGCACCTGACGATTCATCTGTTGAGGGAAAGGCCCTTGTCCAACCCCAGGCATGCCAGCGCCCGGTCCACCCTGCGGCATCATCCCATTCTGCATGACGGCGGCCTGTCGAGCACGCGTGTCTCGAATATGTATGAGTTTCTCGTTACACTCCTTGTCGTAATCAACCTAGGAGAGACAAGGGGAGGTTAGATTGAGTTCATCCGGACGCCACCTGAGGGCCCGACACTCACTTTTTCGCGGGCTTCTTTGAAGGCTTTTTGCTCGAAACTCAAAGCCGCCTGCGCTGCGTTCTGCAGATCGACCCGGGGTTGGATTAAGCGAAGAGAGGTGAGCCTAAGTAATGAAGGGTGGTGTCAGTTGGGTGAGGCGGGGAACGAAGGGTGCAGGAAAATGCCAAAGAACAAAGACGGAGGTCGGAGGTAAAGCCAAAGCGGTCAAGTAAGTACCCGCGAGCCACTCACATTTGATATACCTTAACGGCCCGATCCTTTACAGGCACTTCGGCTCTCCATCCAGTGAATGGGCCCTGGGACTGCAATGCCTGGGCGACGTAGTTCATCATCACTTGACTATTATTGTCATTCTTTTGCGGCGCTTGCATCTGTCCATGCGCCTTGGCGCCACCCAGCGGCCCCCCACCATTGTTGTAATTTGCGGCATTCATGTCGACAACCCCCCGCGCTCAATGGGGATCGAGGAGCACTCCGCGCAAGCTTTCTTTGGAGGTCAGCATTCGCCGATGGGAATGCCAACCCTCGACCGGTCCCAGCGCGATCCTCGGAGGGGAAATGAGAGTGCAACGAGTGTACTGCGTTCTGTCCTTTTCTTTTTCTTTGCTTTTTTGTTGTTCGGGAGACCTGACTGACGTGGCGGGGAGGAACGAGAACTAAGAGAACAGGTAACGGCGGAAAGGTGAAGGAGAGGGGGGAGGAAACCGGTGCTAGTGGCAGAGGTTGTCAAGTGAATCGCGATAAGACTCGGGGCGGGGACTAGATCGAAACTTGCGGAGACGCAGGATGGACTCCAGCGAGTACGAAGCAGGAGGTAGGAGGGAAGAAAGAGACGGGCAAGGGGGGTGAAGGCAAAAGGGCGACAAGCGTATGAAAGACCAACGCAGCAGGAAAAACAAGGCGTTCGGGCACCAGCGTTCAATCAAGGCGGTTTCGTTGGCAGAAGAGCCGGAGGAGTGGCTTGGGGGGGGGGGGGGG
>NGZO01000002.1:4860867-4909722 GCA_002215965.1 Aspergillus persii | reverse complement strand
AAAAAAAAAAAAAAAAAAGAAAAAAAAAAAAAAAAAAAAAGGCGGACCGAAACAAGGTGGGCGACTTGCCAGTCATTTTCCATTTTTCTTTTTTTCTTTTTTTTTTCCCTGCTGGATCGACTGTTGGTCGTCGTCAGTCTAAGTTAGTGACGGGAGCGGAGACCAAAGCGGGCCATCGTCAGTCGTCAGGTTACTTACTACTGCGTACTGGTTTGAAGTCCCTCGGTTCCTACTCCTAGTCCTACTTCCTGCTGCTGCTGTACTCTACCTACAGAGTAAATTCCGAATGAATATGAAACCTATCCTACCCTCCAGTACAGCCCACCTACTGAGCTACCAGATAGACCTTCAGGACCTGCTAGCCGACTAGTCACGGCGTCGTGTACCTTTCCAGCCCTCCGCCGAACTAAAGAGCTACTAGTCACCATCCGTGTCGATGATTATTGGCTTGGAGTGAAGGAACCGGCTCGAAGGGGACGCAAGGTCTGGCAGGCCAAGACCCGAGTGGTTTCGCAGGATAACCTCGAATCGACCATGGCCATGGAAGAACCCAAAGCATGGCAACGGTGGGTTAACTCTGCCCTTCGACGGAATCTCCTCCGGACCAACAACTCCTGGGGGGTGCCGGGGGTTTAGAGTTCCCGGCACTTGGGCGTGACTAGGATTTCATGCACCTTACCTACGGAACCTTTCAATAATAAACTAGAGGGCGTACAGAGTCGAGCCCAAGGACTGCGTAGTAGAGTGTAGAGTGTAGAGTGAAGAAGAAGAAGAAGAAGAAGAAGAAGAAGAAGAAGAAGAATAATAATAATACAAGACCTTAAGGCGGACTCGAGGCAAATTGGGGAGAATAAAAAGATTTATTTGATCTATTTCTAACTCTAATTAGCACGACGATCCCTGCGGGCGGCCCTGGTTGGAGGGTTGTAAGACACTCGCAATCCAATCACCGGTCCTCGGGCGCCCCCCACAGGGTTCTAGATACGGCGCCGTACTTTCGAGAGGTCGTGTCACCCTCAAAGGAACTGTAACTACTCATAGTACCTATTCGTATTCACGGTAGTCAAGACTTTGGCCTGCTCAGGAACTCCTCTCTCCAATCTCAGGTAGTCTACCTACCTATACTTTGTACATACTACCTACTCAGAGTAGGTAGGAAAGTAAGTAAGGTGGTTCCGTGCTACCGTACTAGCGGTATTTGCGTGACCCGACAACTTTCCTTGACCCGCTCTTCCTCCCTTTCTCGTCCGTTCTCTCTTTTCTCTCTTTTCTCTCGCTCGATCTGTCTCGTTCTTTCTCTCCCTCTGTCCTTCTTCTGCCGGTTTTCTTAAAAATCAACGGACTTCTCATCGCGTACTTCAATGAATTCCCAGGGATAATGACGGGGTCGACGGGGATAGGAGAATGTCTCAAAAATGAAGGGTGATCTAGCTGTAAATCCGTCGAGATGATCGAATTAGACAGCTTGGCAAGCGTCGAGTTTATTTTCCTGGCTGTGGCCAGGACTTTCCCCCAATCCACACGGGCGGAATCCAATCCCATCCCGCAGCTCCCCGATTTGCATTGATCATTGACAGCTGTTGCTTGTTACAGCTTGGTATCTAAAATACTCCCTCGCTCTTGTGCTCATCCCGTCAGACTTTCGCTGCCTCCTACCTAGTATCGGCCGTCCGTTTCCAGTAGTAAGGATAGCGTTGTACAGAGTGCGGTCGGTCGTATGTACGGACCAACCCTCCATTCCCTACCATCTGCTGTGGAGCCTTCTTTTTTTTTTTCCGTGCATCGCGGCCAGCGCCAAGGCGGTTGGTTTTACTCGTTGGTCGACTGAAATCCGGTGGCCAGTCCAGCGGTCAAGCCATTTCTTCTGAGAGTCGCTTGATCTTGTGCCACGAGCCCGAAGCATCTCTCTGGTTCTCGCTTGCAGGTGGCATGATTCCCATTCGTCGTGGCAGCAGAAACCCTGGCTTAACACTCTATGGGTGGGTTTTTCCTATCACTGGGTCTTTATATACGGAGTACTGGGTGAAAGAGAGCCGGATGATTAATAGACATACAGAGGCTTGTGCTTTTACGGACTACGGAGTAATCATGAACGATGAAAAGTCGGTGGACCCATTGCAGACAACAGTCAATATACCACCCAAATCCGCCCGGGGGCTCCCTGAAAGCGCGGCTCCACTACTTCTTGTGATCGTGGCCAAACCCGAACAATCCGGATCAAAGGTTTGCCTTACAGAGTACAATGTTCTCAACCATTCTCCCTTTTGTCATTCCGTTCTTTAACGTTCTATAAATCCAGGCATCCCTCTCACCTACTTGCGAATTGCGATTCCATGCCATCGCGGAGTGGAAGACACTGCGCATCGGTAACGCAGGCTATACAACCATAATCCATTCACGATACATATGCTGGTGGCTCTGTCAAAAAACCAATGGAACCAGCCCGTAGAAAAAATCGCTTCTAAGCATCTCCCTGATTTACTAGACATCTGTGGTGGCTTTTAACTTTGTGGCTAGTATGCGCCTCATAGGAACTGTTTTGAATCTATAAAAGGCTTTTCGGATTGTTGAGCTATTCGGCCTCAGGGGGTAATCTCGAAAGGGAGCGACCACTTTCAAAACCACGCGAACACCCCAGAAAATCTGAAAGTAATTCGGTTCATCCTGCCGAATCCCATATGAGTAGGTAGATTCTAGGTAATATGCACGCAAATCATCTGCCGAACGCCGTCAGTGCAAACGCAGGCCGGGATTGTGCCGACAGCCTTCGGTAAAGCAAGAATACCATTGACCGATCGAGGGTGCTGCTTACTACTTGCATACCTACGTTGTAGACGCCGTATACGATTGCATTTCGTTGGTCTTGTTTCATCCAAACGTGGGACATAGGTACAAGGGCCTCGGAAACAAACTCAATCAGGGATTGATGTTGTTCTTCGCAGGGACTAAATATAGAAGATGGCTGGTCATGAGGGCGCATGGGTTTTTTCTTGCGTAGGGTGTATCTGGATTCCACTCTAGAAAAGGAGCCTTTTTTGTTGCACCGTGGCGAGGTTAGAAATTATTGAGAACAGGACCAAATGTAGGGAACAACGAGCGAAAGGGCCTGGTGGCACAACCTCCCGAGGGGCATCATCAGCCACCACTACTGTACTCCGTACTCCGTAGGATCACAAGGATGTCAGGCAGGATGGGCGGTGCCAACTGCCAAGCGCGGCTGCAATTCTGGAGAAGCGACGGGCGACGGGCCATTCCGCTTTGGGCAATTCTTCTTGCGACACGTGGGGCCAGGCTAGCAGCAGCATCGGCTTGCATAATTGCTATCCACCGCCCACCTTGCCGGTCTGGACTTTTGATTGTTATTATTAGTCTGCGGCTGAAGGCCAGGGTGCCTTGACAGTGCTGAATAATAATGATCAGGTATGGAGGATGGTGCCGATGATTTGACAGTACAGAGTACAGAGCGACGACGACGAAACCGCAGCCAGAACATTACGGAGTAACGTGCCTGACTATCACTGGGCCCGTCCCCGGGCCTAAACCCAACGGGGGACCAGGCAGCCTGTTTCTTTTTCAGGACGCCGTCAGGTGACACCACGTGACGCGGCTGCTGTCGTCACCAGGTCCCAGCGTCCCAGGCTCCCAGGCAGACCCTGGCCGTCCCGTTATCTCCTGTCACGGCTCGAATCGACGCTCCATAGATTTAATTGCCATCGCCGACGCAACCTGCGGATCCAACTCCCGTCTTTTCTCCTCTTCTCTCCTCTTTCCTCTTCTCTCGTCTATAACAACTCCTTCAACTCTCTCGATTCGCGTACTTCTTACTCTATTGCTCTTCCTCTACTCGGTAGATTTCTTCCCCCAGTCATGATCACTCTGGATCGATCAGGACCCTGAATTTCTCTCGCGCTCGCTCAATCTCCCCACCTCCCGACCAATCTCCGGTTCTGCTCTGCCGACCGCTATGGTTTCGACTTCGCCCATCCCCGTCGGATCAAGCATCTTCTTCTCCTTTACCCTCTTTACGATCTCCGTCCTCGTCTTATTGCTGCTCCGGCGCTTTCTCACGCTACGGGCGACCCCGGCTTACCTGATCATCCCCGTTTTTCTCGCCCTCGCGCTTCCTGCCAGCGTCTTCCTTCTGGTCCCCATCGATCTCGCATCAAGTTCGCGCGACGGCGATGGACCTAGGGCGATCTGGCTTCCCGATCGGTTGATTCTGGTGTCCTGGCGCATTGCCTACTGGCTGATCTTCGCGCTAACCTGGTGAGTACCCGCGATCGGATGGCTGTTTTCGGCCACACACTTCTCCGTCAGCAGACTGACCGGTTTTTTTTTTCTGTCCAACGTTTATAGGGCGATCCTTCCCTTACTCGGAGAATTTATCGATTCGGGGTATCGCGATACTAGGAGTCGCATTCAATATTCGATTCGATCCAATGCGCGGTACCAATTGCTCGTTCTGGGCTGTGCCCTGATCGGGTTGATTTACATTTCCATCCAGAATGGCTTCAGATTCCGAACGATCAAGGCGCTTGTCATGGCCCTGGCTTATGTCTGGGGCTTGGTTCTCGCTATATATTTGATGGGCCACGGCCTCGTTTCCATACCTCGCACCTTGTTCCGCAATGCCAGTGTCAGCGGTCGCCTACGGAGACTCCAGTCCCATGCTCCACGAGTGCATGACCGTCTCATGGATGCGGTCAATGAACTCGAAAGCCTCGAATCGCAGGTCAACCAGCTGCAGCGTCGCAAAACCGGTTCGGCGCGCGACTTCCAGGACTGGATTGAAGAGCTGGGCGAGGGGTCCAACGCCCCGGAAGCACAGTCTCTCCTCCAACCCGCAGAAGGGTCGGAGACGGTGCCCGCCGTGATCACAGAACGGTATATGGCCGACTTGACCCGGCGGCTTCAGCGCGCTCGACACCAAAAAGCCCGCTTTGTGGACGAGTGGGATCGCCTGGTGCTCACCGCCGCTGGCTTGCAAGCAATCATCAATTCTTCCGCATCGAAGAAGCTGGAATTTAACCATTCCGCTCGCACGGCCTTCCTTCCACGCGTGAAATTGCTGACGCCCTATCTGCGGTACCATGTTTACGTCCATCTCATTCCCAACGTCCGACTTCTTCTAGGAGCGCTGTTCACGGCCGCGTCCATCTGTATCGTCTGGTCTGAGTTGATCAAGTCTATAGCACCCCGACTATCGATCGTGACGCTCTCAGTAGTCTCGTACCATGAAAACCCGGCGCCTGTAAACTTCTGGAGGCAGGTGGCTGCCTCCGTGTGGTTGCTGTACATGTGTTGGGCGGCGCTGGTGGGAGTCAACGATGCCAAAGTATGGGGGAACCGGGCGTTGGTCCGGCGCAACACCTACGGCGAGAGTGCCTGCTGGTACGCCGGCCTGGTCGCTCGGCTCACGGTCCCCATTGCCTACAACTTCATCACCTTTCTTCCCGAGGTGGTCCGTACTGAAACTACCTTCTACAAGCTCCTCGGCCAGTACATCGACCTCACGCCGCTCGGAAAGGGGTTTGATTACTTCTTCCCCGTTTTCATTCTGCTCCCCATCTGCGCCACGCTGTTCAACCTCTACGGCCGCGTCAAGAATGTCTGCGGATTCGGGCTCTTGGAGGAGGACGAGGAAGACCTCGAGAACAACCCCGGCGGCTACGGCATCGGCGGATGGCGCGAAGGGCGCGACCTGATCGACCGCGAGCTGAACGGCCTCGGATCTCTCACCCTTTCCACCCGCAGTGGCCAGTCACCCCGACCCACCAACCGCGTGGCGGAAGGGACTCAGGGTTTCTCGTCCTCGCGCACCTCTGGAAACGAAGCGATCCGCAGCTCTCGATCTCCGCGAGGAACGGGCCCCGCAACGGCCGCCCTGGAAGAAGACGAGGATGAGGAAAACTTCTTCCAATCCTTCGCGCACCGCGTGAAAAATACCTTCGAGACAGCCAGTAAGCCGCAGTGGCTGCAAGGCGACGCCTTTCGGCTGCCAAGGTGGATGGGCAATGAAGGCAACGATGCCAATAACGGGGGCCTTGCGAGGTGGTTTGGAGGTCGACCCGAGCCTGGTGGAGTCAGACTTTAGGTCATTAATTTCTTTTTCCTCAAGGCTCTTGGGTGGCAAGCATGACTGAATGGCGTTTTCTTTTTTTTTTCTTTCCTATTTCTTTTTGACGAATAGATATGTGCCAATTCACTATGTATGATACAACACAACCACGAGGATAATCGGTACATAAACACCCCGTTTGGTTTGCCGTGAGAACTGGTTAGATTTAGAGATCGTAGAGTATTACGTACATGTCATGGTGTGATGGTTGCCTTTTGTCATAGAGTCATTATTGGATCACCGGAACACCAGAGGCAGACAGACAAGCCAAGTCAGATGCATCTTGCCTGCGCCGGAGAGCTCGAGCTCGTGGCCAGAGAATACAGCAGACCGCCACTGTCCGTCCACAATCCGTCGCTCCCCGCCAATTGATCCCACCTTTTGGTCCTATCGAGCTCGAACGGCTTCCAGCGGGATCCACCAAGAAAAACGGCGCCGGAAGAGGCTCTCTCCGCCTCCGCCTTGTTTGCCCCTTCGTGACCTCAGCAGAAAAAAAAAACGAGAACTCCGCAATTCGGATTTCAATTTCGCTTTCGTCCTTCTTCTTCCTTCCTTTCTCTTCTTTCCTTCTCCTCCCCCCCCCACCCTCGGAAATCCATGACCCATTTGTTATCACAGGTCTCGCAGTCCTCTCTGGGCGAGACGTGTGCCTTCTACTTGGATTATATCGCAGGCAACGTCCCCCCGTCGCTGCGTTCGCTACAGCATAAGTTTGTCACCAACACTCTTCCCTTGCGCGCCCTTACTCCCCACCCGCACTGGCTCGCAGATCTTCATCCCATCTTCTTCGCCGCCGACCAACCGCGCTTCGCCCTCCTCGCCGTCACTCTTCTTCTTGCCTCTGCCTTCGCCGCCGTGGTCGTCATGTCTTGGCGCAGCCGCTTCACCAACCTCTGGCCTCCCCGGTCCCCCTACTACTCGGGGGTCTCGAACCCGCCGCACGTCAGCGAAAGCGATTACAGCTACATCTCGCCGGATCAGATTGTCGAGCCTCCGTCGCGCGCGTACGACGACCAGGACGCCGAGCCCGATACCCTGCTGCTCAAGCACCGCAAGAACACCTACGAGCTGCGCTTCCCCGCGTACGCGATCAATGACGGCGTGCTCAGCGTGGGCCAGCTGCGACAGCGCGCCGCGGAGGTGACGCACTCGCCGGATCCCAACCGCATCAAATTGCTCTACAAGGGGAAGCTGCTGGACAACGATGCGCTGCCCTGTCGCGCGGAGGGCCTGAAGCAGGACTCGGAGGTGTTCTGCGTCGTGTCGGAAGTGCGCCCGGGCGAGAGCACGCCCAGTGACGGGTCGGACGCGGAGCCCGAGAAGTCGTCGCCCGTGGGAGGAGGAGGAGGCGACGATGTGTCCGAAACCCCCGAGAAGAGGAAGCGCAATCGCAATCGCAACAAGAACAAGAAGGGTAAAGGCAAGAATAAGGATAAGCGTGCCGCCGAGCCCGGCCCCGTCCCTGCACCAATCCAGCAGCCGAAACCCCTGTCCTCGGGAATGCCTCCCCCAGCGCCCAATTTGAAGCTCTTCCCCACTTCCATCGAGCAGATCTCGGCCCTGGCCGGGTACTTTTATACGGAGCTGGCTCCCCTGTGCGAGGCTTACATTGCCAATCCGCCGACGGAGCCGAAGGCGCGCGATTTCGAGCACAAGAAGCTGAGCGAAACCATCATGGCGCAGGTGTTGTTGAAGGCGGACGGCATTGAACCCGACGGTCATGAAGACACTCGCAATGCGCGCCGGGCGTTGATTAAGGAGACGCAGTCGGTTTTGACAAGACTTGACCAGGCGGAGAAATCATGATAGACCTGACTTTTTTTTATTTTGACCTGGACCATGTTACTGGTGCCATGTGTCCACTGTACATTTGAAAGAATATATGCCCAAAGAGGGTTTCTTTGCCCTACTCCTTTCATTTATTTTATTGTAATCTCGAAAGACGGTGACTTACAGTTCTAGCAAAACAAATCTCGAGAGGATTCGAGCCTGAGACCATATCTTATATTTGTATTCGGGGATTGACCGTGGCTGAATCACACGTGGCAGGGGCGTTTTATCGATCCCGATCCTGTCAGTCCAGCATCTGTTTTCTGTACTCGAGATATGCCGCAATTTCTATAATCCGTGGAATGTCACACGACATTATGTAACTCGGTGCTCGCTAGCTGGGATCGAAATATACTCTGTATATAAATAAATGGACCGGGGAGTATGACATGATGACGTGGATCGTCAACGTGATCATGTATTCCCTATTTACCTGCTCTTCATGTAACTACATATACATACAGACAAAAGGAGTAGATAGCATGCACTACCTACAGAGAATTCATCCTGCATGATACGATAGTACGATCATGACTTCTGGAGCTCCCAGAAGAAAAGGGTCGGAGTGGATCTTAGACGGAACGGTCCTAAGGAAAAGGAGGCGGGGTGATCTATCTGATACATACAGTGCATGTCCATAAAATGCAATCGTTTCGGAGAATTGAAGAGATAGTTCGGAGGGGCAGCGACAGACGGACAGATCACATTGCCCATGAGGTGGAGGGACTGGCTGTCATTTCGGACTGATCGACTTGATTTGACGTTAGACAGAATCGGGATGTATGGAAGTATCGCCAAAGGAAGGCAGCTCTGGTCAGTGGCCTGCATGGGTAAAGGACTAAGGAGAGTCAAGGGGACCTGGTCTGTACTGCGTAGACTAGACTGTAATCTAGGCTGGCTCCACCACTAGCGCTGCTGTCTAGCGGCGCCGGCGCTTCTTGGTCTTCCTTCCTTCCTTCTTTCCTTCTCTTCCTCCCTCTCCTTCTCTTCTCTTTCTCTTCCTTTCCTCGTCCTTTGCTCCCTTGGACGGGTCGGATTCATTGGATTTCTTTTTCCTTTAATCGTTCTAGCCCGTCTCTGGCCCCGACGGACTGCCAATTAGCTTCTCTTTTTTTTTTTTTTTCTGTTTGTCGTCCACTCCTTTTCTCGCCGATTTTCTCTTTTATTTTCTCTTTCTCTTCCCCTCTTCTTCTTCCCCTCCCCTTTATCGTCGTCGCTCTCTTACTTCTCGAATCCTGTCCGATCGTTTACTCGCCCCTCTCTGCCTTTGATTGTTCCCTTTCTACCTCCTCTGGCGGTCTCCTCTGCATCTCGCACTGCCTAATCTCTAGCTCCGGAAGTCTCCCCCTGCCATCGATCGGCCTATAACGTCCGAGGCACATCCACGGTACCGTGTCCCGAGTCGACCCAGGAACCAAACTCGCGCACCACCGGCAACCGCCATCATAAATCAACAGCTCTCGGAAAGCAAAACAAGCTAATCCCCACTTAATTCCCTATTTACAATTTACTCTTTCGGGCCGACCTCTCGTCCTTGCTTCCCTCCCCCCCTCCCCTTTTCCTTACCTGCCCGACCACGAGCTCTGCCGACTATCGTCCAAACCTTTTCCTCTTCCTCCCTTGGAACTGACATCGCCCACGTCTCTTCGCATAAACTGCCAATTCAGTCCAGTGACGGAAAGGAAAAAAAAAGAAAATATTGGGTGGTCCGTAGTGCCTACTGGGATGGCCTGATCGGCAAGATCTCTAGTCAATCTATCTTCCCTAAATTTTTGCCCTTCACCTGTCCCCCCTCTCACAGTCCTCCCCCCGCCAACAAACGACCTTCTATCGCCATCTCTTTCGACTAAAGGTTCCAGCTGGACTGGCCTTCACTTTTGCTGAATCACCTCGGTGCACGCTGGAATGGCGGGGACAACCACTGCAGCGTATACCGCAGATGTTTGGACGTCGCCCAGCACTGTAGACGGGAGCCAGAACCAGTGGGATTACGCCGTCCCGGTTAGACAGAATGTAAGTATCTCTCGCTCGATGCTCTTCCCTGTCTTGCCGGGTCCATTCAGGATGGTGACGGTGCCAATGGATATGTGGCGGTCAATCAGTGATAGACACGGTTGTGCTGACTCGCTCCTTTTGGTAGAGTAATGTCCGTCGTCCCAAATCTCGATCGTCTCACGATTCTGCCCATGCTCGCTCGCGAGATCGTGCCTCTCGAGGGTCTCGCAGCTCGTCCCTGTCTAGACATGCCTACGCACATGATTCCACCCACTCGATCTCCCGTGGCCGACACGATGTGAATCTCAGCCGACGCGGAAGTGAAGCAGGGAGCTTGCGGGCAGCTTACAGTCATGGACATGGACACGACGCATCCACCGCCAACCATAGCTCGGGAAATCTTCGAAGCCCGACAAATGTATCTCAAGAGGCGCCTCTGGGTCGGGGCGATATGAGGGATGGGATCGGGCTGTACATGAATGATTTCGACCACGAGAACTGGATCCACCGAGATAAACTGGCCAAAATTGAGAGCGAGGAGCTGCAGCAAGCCGCGATCTTTTTCCAACGCCGAGGCGGCCTCGAACATAGCCGATCCCAACGATCGCAGCGATCCCAACGTGGAAGGAATTATGATTCGCACCACACCCCTCTAAGCGACTCTTCGGTGGCCACGCCGCCGACAAACGAGTCAATGGAGCCTTGGCCAAATATGCAGGATGATTCGCGCGACGTCACGAGCTCCCCGATTTCGTTTGAGCACGGTTCCGGGAACGAGCGCCATAACTGGGATCTGCGTCGGCCGGAGGAGATCGCCGCGGACAATGCCGCGAGCTTCTATCAGAATCCTGGGTTACGCAAGAGCTCGTCTCGGATACCCATCTCGACCGCCAGTCCGGCCCCCATATCACCGGACCAAATGGGACGTGAGTTCCCCATGCAGCGTGCGCGGGGCCTTACGAATGGAGAGGACGATGCGTTATCATTCGGCAAGCCGCGCAGAGCCAGCGAGCCTATCGCCGTGGACTCGTTAGAGGGCTCTACTCCTCCGGGCGCCAGAAGCAGACCCGGGAGTCGTGGGTTCCCCAGCGGTCAGAACGTGGGGGGCAGGAAACCGGCTGCGAAGGGAGCGACGGCAACGGGGACCCGAAAGTCATCTGCTCCGCCTGCCACGAGGAAGACCACTCCGAGAAGTCGAGCTACGTCCGCCAACCAGCGTCCGACTACACGATCGGGCGAAGGCCGTCCCCACCCCGTCAATCGCCCTGAGGGGGATCCGCCATGGCTCGCCACTATGTATAAGCCAGACCCGCGTCTCCCTCCGGAGGAACAGATGCTCCCTACCCACGCCCGCCGCATACAGCAACAGATGTGGGAGCAGGAGGGTAGGACGCCGACGACGTATGATCGCGAGTTTGCTCCGCTGGCCGTTGGCCCCGATGGCGGCCCCCGTCCGGTCGAAGTGAAGAAAGAAGAGCCGCAGCAACAGCCTGCAGCTCCGCAGCCGCCGCCGCCGCCGCAACCTTCGCCAAAGCCGGAGACTCGCGCGCCAGAAATCTTGCCCACGGCGAAGAGCCCTGATCCTGGCACTCGACCTAGTACGGGGACTGGCTACAGCACCATGCCCAAGGTGCAGGAGCCTCCTCCCGCGGGACTGACACCCAAATGGAGCCCACCAGTTGTTACAGCGCAGGAGCCCCCTAAGAAGGAAAAGGGCTGTGGATGTTGCATTGTGATGTGACGTTTGGGTGATGTTTTGCATTTCTACCTACTATCTAGTCGGCTATGTTTATTGCATCCTTTGTTTATTGGTCATTTGAAAGATACCTATCCTGAACTTCTACATGGCGAACCACCTGTTTCTTTTTCACTCTCTGTCTTCTGTTCTCGCACGCTCACTCTTTTCAAAATCTTTCCTATCTTCTCCGATTTATTATTGGCTTGTTCATTCAGCGTGCCAGGTTGGTTGGTTTGGTGTTTGTGATCTTGACAACTTAGGAATTCTTAATTGTGATTATTTCTACTCATTCTCTGTGAATCTGCTTTCGTGCAGCTGTATCTATCGGTTGTCTCCGTTACTCCGTAATCCATCTAGATCGACTGGCGTATGACGTAACCAACAACAACAGTGACTAAGCAGTCACATGACATCATCACGCCAATCTGCGGCCGCCTTAGAAATCCGGCTGCTTAATTAAAGATTTAAAGTCCGCCTTCCCCTCCTTCATTTCCCCGACTTCCCCTCGATTCCCCTCGATTCCCCTCCGATCGGAGCCCCGTTGCCCACCATCGCTTCCATATTCTCCCGTCTGTTTGGGTCGTTCGCCGGTCCCTCACCCGCCGCCATGTCTGCCGCTAAGACTACTGCTCAGAATTTCATCAACGATAATGGTGTTGGTGAGTTCCTCTGCATTGTGATACTGAATAGATGGGTGGATGTAGAGGATGCAGAGGTGCTAACTGATGTTGTTGATATCCAGTCGTCTTCTCCAAGTCGTACTGCCCCTACTGCAAGGCCAGCAAGTCGTTGTTGAACGAGCTGGGCGCGAAATACGTGACTGTTGAGTTGGATGAGCGGAGTACGTCCCCTGTCTTCCCTTCCCCCTTCCCCTGTGCTGTGCCTGGTTTTATCTTCCAGTCTATATATTCCTTTCTGTTCCTTATTCTCAAAACCCCAAAACAATACAACCAAAACTAACGGCAAATGTGATATGATGTTATAGGCGACGGCGCCGCCATCCAGGACGCTCTCCAGGAAATCAGCAACCAGCGCACCGTGCCCAACATCTTCATCCAGCAGAAACACCTTGGTGGGAACTCCGACTTGCAGGCGAAGAAGACTGAGTTGCCGAAGTTGTTGAAGGAGGCTGGGGCTTTGTAAACGGGCCAGATTTGGGGTTTTGTTGCTAGTGATGGATACCTGCTTGATGGATACGATACATACCTACTTGGGTGGGTAGAATAGAATATCATACTTTTTTTTATGGTACTGTGCATACTGATGTGTCTGTTTTTGTGGGGTGTAGATGCTCTCTCCTATAGTGTATGTCCCTACGGAGTATAGCACAAGTCACGGGTGGCGTCCACGGATCCTCATCATCAGACTCATGGAACCCTGAAGAAGCATTCCGTGTGGATCCTCTGCTTCCATCCATCGACCTGAGTCTTAGTGCCACGCTTGTGCTGACTGAGCCAATTAGATGTGTCCTGTGTCCTGTTGACGCAGCTCTTCTGCCTATATACATCGTTAACTACTAACTTAGACCTTGTGAAGGTGTCATTAACAGCTTTTCATTTGAATCATCTTCCATATACTATATCCAAGAGACAATGACCTCCCTCGAAGCCGTCCGCAAGAGTAATTGCTCCCCTGACCACCCTGTATGGGCCAGGGTTAGTCGCTGTCTTCGGTATGTATGCCCATCATATCTCATCCATTATAGCCTTTTGCCAGGAAATGACAATAAATGAATCAACTAATGAGACCATCTCTGGATTGCTGTGGTTGTACGCTGTAGATGAGTATACTTATTAGCGTGCATATTCATTTCTCGACATCACGACTAGACCAAAAAGCCTCAGCTGGGCAATGGGTAGTTCTTGCAACGTCTTATACGTCAATAATACTGCATTATGAGTATACTGGCTATGATGACTTCCAATATAATAACCTCATTGGCGGATAGATCGTCCAACTACAGTTAGTGGGAGTTCTGAAGCAGTGATCCACTGATGTTAGAAGAATGATATAGTTGGAGATGGACGATAACAATGGCATATCTACATAGCACAAAGAAAGATAAAAGTACAGTCTTATAAGTTATAATCATACATCTGATCAAACCACCTTCTGCACCACCGTTCCAACCGGCCGCTCCACAATCCCCATCACGCCGTCCACCACACTCTGGCGCGCACTCTCGCTCGATACGTTCTTCCCCGCCAGATAGTTCAACCACACCAGCCGGCCGATGCGCTCGTCCTGCACCCGGCCCAAGAACCGCGCCGGCTTCTTCGCCTCCGGATAGAACAGCGCGTCCAGCTGGCCCTGCGCGTTGCGCACCAGAAGCAGCGTCTGCCCCTTGGGCACATTCTTGCGCTGTCCGCCGCCAAACACAGCCTTGAAATCATTCATCGCCGCGCCGAACGACTCGTCCTCGAACTCGCTCGCCGGCTGCGTCTTCTGCTGCTGCTGGGCCTCGCGCGTCTTCGCCGCCGCCTGCTGCGCCCGGCCGGTGATGCCGCGCACCCAGCCATCGCGGAGATGCAGGAAGTCGGTATTCCGCGTGGGTACGATACGGAAGGCTGTGCGGAGCCCGTTCGTCTTCAGAATAGCATCCCACGCGGCGTCGCCGCGCTCCGGGTCCAGCAGCAACTCGCGCAACTGCTGCCTCTCCGTGGAGACCAGCGACGTGGCGGACGTCGCGCCGGGGGCGTCGATGACCTGCGGCTCGCCGGGCGGCTTCACGGCCGTGCGCACCAGTCGCTGGTGCAGCTCCGGCAGGTCCGACTGCGCCACATACATCCCCACCACGTACACCTGGATGCGTAGGAACGATACCGTGCGGATCCCCAATCCCAGCAGCTGGTAGGTTTCGTGCTCGATGTCTCCCCCGCTGGGGATCTCGTCGCCGGGCTGCAGCGCGCTTCCGTCTAGTCTCTTGGGGAGCAGCATCGTGCTGGGGAAGTGCGGCACCGAGCTCGTCCCTGTTTCGACCTGCTCTACGCCGTCCTGGCCCTGGATCCGGATTAAGGATGCGCTGCCGCCGCTACCGCCGCCTGGGAACCCATCCGGTCCGTCCATCCTCATGGCGCCGCTCTTGGGCTCCTGCGGTTCTGTCTGTGTGTGCTCCTGTGTTTTATCCGCCTGTCCTCCATCCACCTGTCCCATCCCGAACAGATCCAGCTGAATCACCCCGTACATAGCCACCGCGCAGGCGGCGATCCCGGCCGCCGACAGCGTCATCGAGCGCTGGTACTGTGTGTACTGCTGCTTAGGCATGCGGCCTGCAGGCGCGCGGAGGGGGTTGGGCTTTGCGGTGCCGGAGCGGAGAGGCCGGGAGGTGCTGAGAAAACGGGTCGGCGTCGGGGTTGGCCGGAGGGAGGTGCGGCGGATGCATTGGCCGCAGGCGCGCCAGGGCATGGAGCTCTGGAGTGTTGGTGGTAATGTCATGGTTGTGTTTTGTTAAGCGGATTGAGAGTGGTTGGAGAGATGTGGGTTGGGGTTGGATTGAAGCGGAAAGCTGGGATGATGTGACGTTGTGGAGCCGGGGATCGTCGGGCACGTGATCGGGACTGCCCTGGTTCCTGTTGTTTGGGACAAGGACGATATGGATTTTTATTATATTTGAGGAAATGGGGTTATGATTAGGGAGCTATGAGTTGGTGGGGGTTGAAATTCCATGTTCTAGGGTTGGGCTAGCTCAATGCATTTCATGGTTCATATATTAATATACGAGGTCTTCCTAGATTACTATTTACTATTAATCCGACAGTTATTCACATCGGCAAATTAAAATACACAGTAGCAACTGTTGAGATCCAATCATTGCACCACTACCTTATGCGACCCTCCCCCACTGACTCGCACAAACGCCATGTCGTCCGTGTAGTTCACCCCCCGAGAGATATGGTTCCCATCGATCGTGATGCACGGCTTCTCGAAACGGGTGACAAACGGCAGAGCCAGATCTCCTCTCGTTCCCTCTGGCACCGAGAAATGCAGCGTGTACTCGTCCGGCTTCCGCTTCCATGACGCCTGGAATCTGCCAAGCGACGTGGTGAACCCGCCCTCCACCGTCTTCAGGTCCCCGAACTGCGGCGCGATCTTCCACGTCAGACCCAGCGGCGACATGATACTGAGGCCCAGCACGTAGTTGGTTAAGGCGGAGGTCGGGCCCGCAGACCACCCGTGCGCATGCGATACGTATGACTCGTCATTCGAGTACCCGCGGTCAAATCGGTATCCAAACGTGCCGTCCGCCAGATATCCCTCGATCACAGTGCTCTCGGTGCCGTTGGGATTGTTCAGGTACCATCCCCAGCTGCGCCGAATGAGTTCCAGTGCCCGATCAGGGCGACCAGCCTCGAAATGGCCCTGGATCTCGAATGATGAGATGAACGGGGAGATGTTCCCGGGCAACTCTGGCGTAACGGCCCCGATCGGAGTCCAGTTGTTGGTAAGCCTGTCCGAGATCCTTGCTGCGCGATCCTTGTCGGCGACGCCATACAGCAGTGCCAGGCTGTTCGCGTCCTGTGGATATAGATTCGTATCCGTAGCGTTGTCCTTGAAGGCGCCGTATTGATCATCCCAGCAGTACATGTTGATCGCCTTCCGTAGATCTTCGGCATGGTTGTCCCACTCTTTGGCAATGGAATTCGGGTTGTTCGCCCAGTAAGCGATTTGTACTCCAGTTTTCAAGGTGTGGTACAGACTGCGTTATTAGTGAGACAGTGGGCATTTCTCGTTGCATGATACACTCACATCATCTGCGCCTGGGAGTTGTTGTATCCCTGTTGCCATCTTGCCCAATCGCGGGTGCCAGTTACATTCAGTAGGCCGCTCGAGTTGTCCACTTTCTGGTAGATAAAGTCCATAGCCATCTGATACCCCTTCCAGTTGTCCCGAAGAAAGTCCGTGTCGTTCGTGTAGAGAAGGTAATTGTACGTTCCGATCATCGACCACATGTGGTAGGTGTCCGAGTGCTTCTGGCTTAGAGGTGGACCGGATTCGTCGAATGCACCATTTCTAGCCTAGATCAAAAATTAAACCCTTGAATCGGATAATCAAGATACCAAGGTTTACCTGCTTGTCGTACATCACCTGAAGACCATTCTTAATGCTTTTCAAGTCCCCCGTGCTGACAAACGAGGCCGGAACTGCTATTCCCATATCCCCTGGCCACACGGCACGGTCTCGCTTTGCACCATCCATGAGAATGGTATCGCCAGGTCCCATGGTGGCATTGTTAGCCCAGCCTTCCTCAAGCATGGGAACCTGGCGGCCTGTCTTCACGGGTGCCGTATTGGTTTGCAGAGTATAAGCACCGCTGTACCAGATCCGATTGAGGAGCTCGTCGTCCGAATGGAAATACCCTTGGTAGGCCCGCAGATTCGCCCAGGTAGGCTGGAAGCCAATCTCCAAGCTCACGTCCTCGATCTTGATGGTTGAATCATCCTTGGCGAGTAGAAACACGGTCAAGTATCGAAAACCACCTCGGTGGTACTTATCGGGCATGACGTAGGAATCATTGCCGGGATTGGAAAAAGTTGCATAAAGCGCGCCATCAGGCCCTTTGAAGGCGCCATTCGACGAATCAGACCATTCCCCAATCCATTTCTTGGACTCCGTGAAAGCCAGTCCCAGAATTCCTTCGTCCGATGACGTGTAATTCAGAGTGACAATGCCGCCGACCTCGATACCAAAATCGAAAACAACGCTAGAGCCATTTCCAGACAAAGCGAGCGGGGTGGATTGGTCGTACTTAGTGGATTCGGTTGGTGCTGATACCGACAAGACTCTCTTGGGGTTGACGGTTCGCGATGACGGTGCATAAATGTTTTTCTCCCAGGGGCCAGCAAAGGCGCTGTTTTTGGGGCCGGAACAAACGGTATCTCTCCAACAGGTCTGTGCCGAGGCACATGAAACCAGAGCCAGAAGGCTCACGAGGCCCGAAAGCCAGCTGATGGCCGCCATTTGCCAGGTATACAAGCTTGTGGGAGGGGAACCCTGAGACGGGGCGCAATGTCATTTCATCTGGCGGTAGGTGTCTATATAGCTTCTTCGGCATGGCTAGTGTGGGAGCCAATGATGATGGTCTGTGCCAGGTTGGCATGGGAGTCAGGAGCCAAAGAGGGGTTGATTTGATAATTTTTTGTTTTACTTTTCCTGCGTTCACGCCGGACTTTTCGGGGGTCGCCCATGACGCCTGTCTGGTCACCAACGGCGCCGTTCGGGCGTCATTTAGACGAGGTGACAGGGGACATTAGGCCCACTTGAACGCCCCATCGGCGCGATGGATTTGGCTAAATGCGATCCCTTAGTGCATCCGCCAAGTTTTAAAACTGTTCATGCCAATCGAAGCACCCGATCAAAAGGACAAATGGGTCGGAAAACTGGGACCTGGAAACTGCAGAAAACGGAGTAGTATTCCGCGAGAAATCAATAGCGCTGAAACGAGAATGAACGATGTGGGCTCCTGGAGTAATGTGCACCATTGGCGGGAATTTTCATCCAAGCATTTCATTTAGGGCGCCCATAAGGCAGGGGTTGACAGCAGGTTGGCCATCGAACCGTTTGTTTTCCCCAGGAGGCTGTCAGATATGACGACAGAAATCTGGTAAAGTAGGTCTCGGTCGGCAAACTACCGAAGGATGGTCTAATGCGAAGATCGTAGACTGCGTGTCGGTAAATAACCCAAGATGGGCTAGGATGGAGGAGATCGTCCTGAATGGGGGTTCAGATAATTTTCCATCATCATCAAGAAAGGGTTAGGGCTCACATCATTTCGCAATGCAGTTGGGATTGAAACCCATTAGTGGCAGTGGAGGCACAAGTGTCTTCCAGAAGACCAGTCATACTGGATCGCTTCGAGGTTGAATCCGGTGTTGCACGATGTGTCAGTTGAACGGCGAGGGAAATGGACGTGAATCTTTTTCACTCGTGATTGCCAGAGCATCAGCTGACCAGATCCGCCCTGCAGTTCTCGCACAATCTGAACCCCTGCGCATCCCTTTGCCAATGTCGAGAACTTCTATACCAAGATCCACAGCTATGGGCACTAAGTATTGTGAACTGGACTGATATGCGCTTCGGCAGCATCTTTGGGCGAGGGTTAGGCCCGAATACTGATGGATTTGGTATGCATATGCTCGTCTCTGCCTTCGAAGCTAGAAGACTCGAGCATGGGGAATACACGAATCAACCAAGTCAAGGTATCGCAGAGTTTCTCCATCCAGCCTCTCTGGGATTGTCTAGACTAATACAAATAAGATCATCCGATATAATGAAGACATGCATAACAGCACTTATATCAAAACCTGGATCGGCGAGCGTGTTCCCCAGGATGGCTAGGAGAGTGGAGGCGGCTGGAGAGAAGCCAAGAATACTCTGTTCTCGAATTTTGAGATCTAAAGGGCCGAGACGATGGCTTGTTCTTTGGATCTGGGCTCATGAATATTTCAAGATCGCGTTCACCAACTTGCTTGTTACATCCATGACGATGGTGATGCCAACTGTCTCGTGCCCAGAGAAGGATCATTATAATGGAACAGAGCCGGGGACTGGCGTCTGCAAATATAAGACGACGTGCAAGGTCCAAAGGGATGTTGGGATTGAGATTTGAGTGCACATAATCTGCGGTCGGTCTAGGTGTCCCTATTGTCAGTCTCGTGAGAGATGAGCACATGGCTGTGACCTGTGAGCCAATCAACATCAAAGCAGCCTTTGGGCATGGTATAGATGCATGCCAGCCAGGCATCTTAGTGGCACTGGTTTATTAGTGGCGAACCATCGACCACTCCTTCTAGCACAAATGGTCACCCGAAGGGCGCAGTTGGACTTCTCCACCCCGGTGAGAAAACAACAACTATTTAACCAACGGTCAAGCTGTGTTCAGTATATTACTATTATTTCTTGCTGAAAGCACCTTGATATATAAAAGTACTTCAACAACGTTAATTTCGTCTCATTCTTTTTGGATCTACTTTCTTCTAACCACCATGAGAAACCCCTGGATTGAGACGCCTTTGATCGAATCCGCGGCGTTATCGAAGACGGCCGGATGGTAAGGAGGCTTTTGGGGTCTGAACGGCGGTCTGCAAAACTGACTATTTTATATAGTAAAATATTCTTGAAATTGGATACCCTGCAGCCCTCGGGGTCTTTCAAATCGAGGTAAACCCGCTGAAAGGCCATAACATGACCAACGTGGCTAAACCCCGGACAGAGGAATCGGCTTTCTGATCCTCCAAAGTCGCCTCGATTCGGAAAACGAAGGCAAGGAGCTTCATTTTTACAGTTCCTCAGGAGGCAATGCAGGACTTGCAGCCGTCCTTGCAGCGCAAGACGTTGGATGCCCATGCACGGTGATCGTGCCGCATAGTACCAACCCGGCTATGATTGCCAAGCTGCGTGCGGCCGGCGCTGCAGATGTACTTCAACACGGCAGTAGCTGGTTCGAAGCCGACAGCTATTTACGACATAATTTCATCGACAACCAAGACCAGCAGCCGGACGCGGCGAAGCGAAAGAACATCTACGTGCCGCCTTTCGATCATCCGAGGGTTTGGGAGGGTGCGGCGACCATGGTGGAGGAAATCGCGCGCCAGTTGCCACCGCGAGAAGAGCCTACGAGGGATGCCTTCCCAGCGGATGTCATCGTCTGCAGTGTCGGCGGAGGAGGTCTGTTTAACGGCGTGGTTGAAGGGGTGGCGACGTACCTGCAGACTCGCCAGATGGCCCCGCAAAAGGACACCTACGTGGTGGCTACCGAGACTCAGGGAGCGGACTCCCTGGCACTCTCGATGCGACACGGAAGCCTGCAGTCCCTTCCGGCCATCACCTCCCAGGCCACCTCGTTAGGGGCCTTGCGCGTGGCTCCTCAGACCCTGCAGTACGCAGCGTCACCGCCGGCCGGCGTGAAGGTGGTTAGCACCGTTGGATCCGATGCCGAGGCTGCTCAAGGTGTGGTGCGCGTGGCCGACGAGCATCGCATGCAGGTGGAGTTAGCATGCGGCATCAGCGTTCACGTCGGTTCACTGGTGAAGCTGAGAGAGCTGGTACCGGAACTGGGGCTGGAGAGCCGGGTGGTGGTGATATTGTGCGGAGGGAGTAATATCACGGCGGAGATGATCGCAGAGTACCGACAGCGGTTGAGTGAGGGGTGGAAGTAGAGGCAGATCCTGTAGATCCAGTAGATGTATAGAGTAGAGAGGAGAGAGGAGAGAGGAGAGAGGAGAGACGATGTATGTGCATAACTTAACCGATGTACATAAATGATGAGTCAGCCGGACTAATATCGGCCCGAGCGGGACGAGGTTTTCTCGTCTGCGTTCACATCATTCCGGACTCGAGAATACACGGCGGTCCCCGAAGTGCCCTCGCCAGCACCGATCAAGCCCATTTTCGAAAGGTAAGAGGATTATTAAGGCTGCTTGCTGTCCTGCACGCCTCCTGGCGCCTCTGCGACGCCTGTCCCGTCGGCTCCATGTACGATGTCCCATGCATGGGCATGGATGCCAGACTGCCTCGTAGTCCCTTCCGTGGCCTTGTCTCTCCTTCGATGCTCGCCTCGCCCGTCGTTGCACAGGTGACTAATATGGCAAATAGTCTCGTGACCGGCCGCTGCCCGGCCTAGGTAGTAGGGCTTCCTTCCACCATGCCCGCTGTCCATGAGGATCTGGCCTCCGCCGTGTTCCCTACCGACACGGACTTTTCGCCGGAGATCTTTCCTCGCCAGGTTACGCTGAGGGATCGTGTCACCGTCGCCACCCTGGTGCCCATCTCGCCATGTGACGACATCCCGCGGTCCCTGCTGGCCTATCTGTCCGACCAGTTGAACAAGGAAATCGAGAAGGGAGATACGTATGCCATGATCGACGCCATCCCCTTGAGCCAATTCAAACGGTACTGGTTCTCCAACTTCGGTGCCATCATGCTGCTGGGCGACTTCAAGAGCGTCCAGGACATCCAAGCCATGGACCGAGTCGGCGCCAACTGGACCAAGATCTGTCTGGGGAGTTTCAACGTGAGGCCCAATTATCCCGGCCGCAGTAGTCATGTATGTAACGGCATGTTCCTGGTCACCGACGCCGCGCGAAATCGAGGTGTGGGTAGACTGATGGGTGAAGGGTACTTGGACTGGGCTCCGAGATTGGTGAGTATTCCCATCCTGCCTTGCTTTGTGGCGTTTTCGAAGTTTCTTTGTGAGCATGGCTTTCATTCATCGCACGCAGGGGCGTGAGGTGGGGGACAGCCGCGCACGTTGAAACCCTCCCTTGCAAGTGATGGCAATTTGTCCCTCTAACCTTTCCTATAGGGTTATACATACGCAGTGTTCAACCTAGTCTACGAGAGCAACGTTGCTTCTTGTCGTATTTGGGATGCACTCGGATTCAAAAGAATTGGAAAGGTACCGGGAGGAGGCCGGCTGCTATCTAATCCGGGGCAATATGTCGATGCCATCATATACGGGCGAGATCTTGGACCCGAGGGAGAAGATTCCGTGACGCAGGATCGCTTCGACAAGATCCGCTATTATCTCAAGCACTCCAAATACCCCAGAGGAGCCGATCGGGCCGAGAAGAGCCGGCTGCGGAGTGCGGCGACCCATTACAAGCTGATTGGCGGCAACGATGGGGACAACGAGAAGCTGATGCTGAAAGATAAAGAGGTGGTGTCCGATCCTCAGCAGCAATACGAAATTGCGCGAGACATGCATGTTCAACAGCATGCGGGAATCAACAAGACTACTGCGGCTATTGCCGTCAAGTACCATTGGGTCAGGATCAAGGAAACTGTCAGTCGAGTCATCCGGGACTGTCCCCAGTGCAAGGAAACGCTCAAGTCACCTTTGGCCAACGGTCTATTCCGGACGGAAGACCAGCTGGACAATGATGACCAGATTGGCGCTCGTGAGAGCGACCTGAGCAACGAGAACGAGATGGATCAAGAGGACCTGAAGCATGACCTCGAGCACAACATCAACCATGACCTAAGCCATGAAATGAACCACGAGATCAGCCATAATATGAACCATGACATGAGCCACGAGAATGACATGAACCACGCCGGCGATATGAATCATGAGGCCGACCTGAACCTGTCGTCGAGTGCCGCCATGGGTGCCAACCCGCTGCTGGATCATAACTCTCTCGATATTCACCAGAGTCACAATCCATTCGTGACCCCTCATCCCTCCGTGGTACAAGGGTCCTTGGATGCCATTGGCGACTACACCACCATGCCTCTGGACCCGCAGATCATTGACATCCACCACCAGCTCCCTCGATTCCAACCCCACGATGCCATGACCGACCCCTATGCTCATGACACTCATGGGCTCTCCAGTACAAACTTTGACGATGATGTACGGCATCATGCCGCTCACGAGTATCATATGATGGTCGACGACACCACGGACCCAGGAGGGACGTTGCACCAGGATGCGCTGGGGCTCGTGCATTCGCAGGCCAGCGACGTCCATCACGAGCAGATATTAGCCAAGTATCAGTACGTTGGGCCGACTGATGACGATTTGGACTTTACGTAGTTTTTTTTTTTTTTTTTTTGTTTCCATTTGTTTCCATTTGCTTTGTTTTTTCTTCGTTTTGAGTCTCTTTCTCTCGAGCATGACGGGCGTTGAGCGTTTCGGGTTATGCCTGCATTAGTATTTGTCTTAAATGGTGGAGGGAGGGCCGTGTATTTTAACATAGCAGACATGCAGACACATAGAAGGGAAGTGCTTGTAGACCAAGCACATGAATCTAGCATTATCGTCTATCTAGATAGGGGATGTAGTATTAGTTAGTAAGTATAGTAGGTAAATAAGAGTAGTAGGGCTGCGGAGGGCAGAGGGCGGCATGATTGGTCACCGCCTGCTTTGGCGACATGAAGAGAAGCTCCGGGAAATTTTGGTTTGGCCGCCGTTGTTGAACTTCCGAACTGCGACTGTCAGGGCCACCTTCCACCGTCCATCGTCTATCTCCTTTCGCCCCTCTCCTCTGTCAGCGACTCTCGCTTTGTTCTTTTTGTCCTTCGATTTCCTCTCGCCTAATTAATCAAAATGGCCTTCGCCGGCCAAACCCCCACCATCATTGTGCTCAAAGAGGGTCCGCTCCCGCCCGCATTCTGAACCCCCGTCTGTGTGTTGTCAGGAGAATCTGTTGGCTGACTTGGTTTTGCGTTTCTCTCTGGGTTCCTCTAGGCACGGATGCTTCTCAAGGAAAGGGTCAGATCATTTCCAACATCAACGCCTGCGTGGCCGTGCAATCCACCATCAAGAGCACCCTCGGTCCCTATGGAGGGGACTTGCTGCTGGTCGACTCCAACGGCAGGCAGACCATTACGAACGATGGAGCCACGGTGATGAAAGTGCGTGATACCGATGAGACTATGTGATGCTGAACGTGTCTACCAAGCGGATTGCGAATACTGATGGTCTTACGCAAAACTAGCTCCTCGACATCGTCCACCCCGCCGCCCGCATTCTCACCGATATCGCCCGCTCTCAAGATGCCGAAGTGGGAGACGGCACGACGTCGGTCGTCGTTCTCGCCGGCGAGATTCTGAAGGAAATCCGGGAATTGGTCGAGCAGGGAGTCAGCGCACAGACGATCATCAAGGGTCTACGGAGGGGCAGCGCCATGGCCGTTAACAAGGTGAAGGAAATCGCGGTGGACATCATCCAGGCGTCGGAGAGCGAGGAGAAGAAGGTGGAAACGCTACGACGATTGGCTGGAACCGCTATGAACAGCAAGCTGATCAAGCGCAACTCCGACTTCTTCACTAAGAGTAAGCGAGCGGCCTTCTCTCTCTTTCGTCCCCCGCGGTAACGATTTCTAATATACTGATACTGGATTGGACTCGTGTAGTGGTTGTCGATGCCGTGCTCTCCCTTGACCAGGACGACCTCAACGAGAAATTGATCGGTGTCAAGAAGGTTACCGGTGGTGGTCTCCAGGACTCCCTGTTCGTCAACGGCGTCGCCTTCAAGAAGACCTTCTCCTACGCCGGTTTCGAACAGCAGCCCAAGTCCTTCAAGGACCCCAAGATCGTTTGCTTGAACGTCGAGCTGGAGTTGAAGAGCGAGAAGGACAACGCGGAGGTTCGCGTCGAACAGGTGTCCGAGTACCAGGCCATCGTCGATGCCGAGTGGCAGATCATCTACAACAAGCTCGAGGCCATCTACAAGACGGGGGCCAAGGTTGTTCTCAGCAAGCTGCCCATTGGTGACTTGGCTACGCAGTATGTCTTTTCGGGTTTCTCCTAACCAACCTTGCAGCCTGCTAACCGTCGTTCGCAGGTACTTCGCCGACCGGGACATTTTCTGTGCGGGCCGTGTCTCGTCGGATGACATGAACCGCGTGTGCCAGGCGACCGGCGCGGCGACGCAGTCGACGTGCAGCGACATCCAAGAGCGCCACCTGGGTACCTGCGGCTCGTTCGAGGAGCGCCAGATCGGTGGAGAACGGTACAACATGTTCGCCGAATGCCCCGGCGCCAAGACGTGTACTCTGGTGCTTCGTGGCGGTGCCGAGCAGTTCATCGCCGAGGTCGAGCGTAGTCTGCACGACGCCATCATGATCGTCAAGCGTGCTCTGCGCAACACCACCATCGTCGCGGGCGGTGGTGCCTGCGAGATGGAGCTGTCGAGCTTCATGCACGGGTTCGCCGACCGCAACGTCCCTCACAAGCAGCAGGCCGTTGTCAAGGCGTTCGCGAAGGCCCTGGAGGTAATCCCCCGACAGCTGTGCGACAACGCCGGCTTCGATGCCACCGACATTCTGAACCGCCTGCGCGTGGAGCACCGCAAGGGTAACGTCTGGGCCGGCGTGGACTTCGACCACGAGGGTGTCCGGGACAACATGGCAGCGTTTGTGTGGGAGCCCAGTCTGGTCAAGGTCAATGCCATCCAGGCGGCCGTCGAGGCGGCCTGCTTGATCCTGAGCGTGGACGAGACGATCAGTGAGTTTCCACCCTACTACCCCTTTTTTGCATGCATGCACCCTGGGGATCCCTGGGGATTCCCTCAATTTAAAGCCCCGACGCTAACGCATGTCAACAGAGAACGAAGAGTCGGCTGCACCTCAGGCCCCCGGCCGTGGTCTTCCCCCCGGCGCCGCCCAGCGAGCCCTTGGAGGAGGCCGAGGACGTGGCATGCCTCGTCGGGGTCGGTAAATGATAGAGTAGTTAGGTATGGATCGCGTATACAAAAAAGCAGCTGCTACATAGTAAACAATCTACTACTTCCTGCATGTTGGCAGGCTTTGTCGCTGTTCTGTCAGTAACTCTGTAGAATTGCAGGCTATGGCATGCATATTAATTCCAACGATACAAACCTTAGTTAACAACTACTAATCATCACGAGCGAATCCGACGATCTCCGGGGCGAGGCTGGCTGAACGGAGATGCTCTGCAGTCGGAGTCCCCGACGGGCGCTCAGAATTTTCACGATGCATGAACCTGCAGGGAGGATGATCTATCTTATAAAAATTAAACCATCGCAGAGACGACTTGAAACGAACTCCGTAGAACTACCCATAAATCCATTCCGATCGATCAGGATAATAATCCCGCTCCGACTCCAAACCCGCGACTCCACCGGATCTCGGCGTTTCGTAGGCTGCATCGTTCTTCGCCGTCTCTTTCGTTGTTTGTGTCTCGACTCTCTCCCTGCCACTCTTTGTCCCACCCTCCCTGAACCAACCTAACCCAGGTACTTAGCCCTCGCCCTCAATTCCTCTTGAGGAACATGTCCTACTACCCCCCTTACTCGGGCCCGCCCGGTTATCCCCCGCCGCAATATTCCTATCCTCCCCAGCCTTACGGTGCTCCGCCTTACCAGCAGTAAGCTCGACTTGTCTCATTTCTTTTCATTTCGTTTCGTTTCATTTCGTTTCATTTCATTTCTCCCTGATCGCTCAAATCAAAACCATCGATCCGTATTATCAATACGTATATCCGCTGATCTCTTCTCTCGCCAGACCCATGCAGCACCACCATCAGTCGTCCTACGGCGGCGGCTATCCCGGCCAGGCCTATCGCCAACAGCCTCCTCCCAACAACCCCTACCCTTACGGTCAGCCGTCGCAACAGCCTTACGGATCGCATGCCCCGCATGGTAGCTACGGGGTATGTCAAACTGCCTTGGAAACACCTGGTTTGCGCGATCGTGGATTGACTCGGACTCTTCATCTCTAGGGCGGCCCGCCGTCGGGCTACAACAGCCCGGCACCCAACGGTGGCCACATGTACGGACGACCTAGTATGTCTTGCCTTTTCGCCTTCAGTCCCTTCCCTTTGCGCAGTGGCTAATCGCGCAATAAGACCCTCCTCCCCAAGGCTACCAGGGCTCTTACGGTCAGGGTGGTGGCCCGGCCCCTCCTCCCAGCGACCCCGTCGCCTTCGGTCATGGCGCTCCCCAAGGCTACAACTTCCAGTACTCCCGCTGCACCGGCAAGAGAAAGGCCCTCCTGATCGGGATCAACTACTTCAACCAGAAAGGTCAGCTGCGCGGCTGTATCAACGACGTCAAGAACATGTCCACATACCTCAACCAGAACTTTGGTTACGCCCGCGAAGATATGGTCCTCCTGACGGATGATCAACAAAACCCCATGAGCCAGCCCACCAAGGCGAACATCCTCCGTGCCATGCACTGGCTGGTCAAGGACGCTCGTCCTAACGATTCGCTGTTCTTCCACTACTCCGGTAAGTTGACAGAAAAGAGAGATGCGGGAACAGTGAGGTCTGACAAGAAGCGCAGGTCACGGTGGTCAGACACCCGATCTGGACGGTGACGAGGACGACGGATACGACGAGGTGATTTACCCCGTTGATTTCCGCCAGGCCGGCCACATCGTCGACGACGAGATGCACCGGATTATGGTGAAGTCTCTGCAGCCGGGCGTGCGTCTGACGGCCATCTTCGACTCCTGCCACTCGGGATCCGCGCTGGACCTGCCGTACGTCTACTCGACCCAGGGCGTGCTCAAGGAACCCAACCTCGCCAAGGAAGCCGGCCAAGGTCTGCTGGGCGTGGTGTCGGCCTACGCCCGCGGCGACATGGGCAGCATGATGTCGACGGCGGTCGGCTTCCTCAAGAAGGCCACCAAGGGCGACGAGGTGTACGAGCGCAACAAGGTAACCAAGACGAGCCCCGCGGACGTCATCATGTGGTCGGGCAGCAAGGACGACCAGACCAGTCAAGACGCCCAGATCGCCGGCCAGGCCACGGGCGCCATGTCGTGGGCCTTCATCAGCGCCATGCGCAAGAACCCGCAGCAGAGTTACGTGCAGCTGCTGAACAGCATCCGAGACGAACTGTCGACCAAGTACTCGCAGAAGCCGCAGCTGAGCAGCAGTCACCCACTAGATGTGAACTTGCTCTATGTGATGTAAATAAATGGGGGGTTATGGGCTGGGGTTTCTTTGTCTGGACACGGGTTATTTGCATTGGGGTATCATCGCGCGCGAAAAGGTTCTTTGCACTTTTGCTTTTCTTCCTAGCTTTCTGTTTCCGATTTTATCTTTTCTTGTCTTTCTTCTATTTTTAATCGAAGCATGATCGCATTTATTTCCCATTTTCATGGTTGTTTACCTCCATATCCGGCCATTCAAGATGCTACGAGACCATGGATCATGAATGTCTGACTCGGTTGGGAATCAATCTATGAGCGTACGTCTACCTAGGCAGCATATATTTGCTTTTGCTCGGATATTTGAAGGTTACGAACATCCTTTCTACCAGCCACATAGCCTCTTTCCTCTCGACAAAACTAATACTGCAACCGAACCAGTATCTAGCAATATCACAAACATGGGATGCCCGCACTGGGAGGGACGGTAGGTTGGACGCTCACTTCCATGAATCTCGACAGTGGGCTCATGCCTCCCTAGGTACAGTAGGTTAAGGAGGCATTTTAGTTCGGTCAGGAACCCAGCCGTTTGTTCACTATGGTATGTTCTACAGCCAGGATACACAGCAGGGCGATGTGTTGTCCGTTTGCTTTTTCTTTTTCTGAAAGCCAATCACGTGGGTCTGTCTATTTATCCCCTCCGATCGATTCGGCGACTGCTGAAGCTTTCAAGTCTTGATTCATCTCGAGAACCATCGATTTTGTTGTGCTTATTTCTAGAACCAGGTTATCAAAAATCCTCTACAATCCCAATGAGTAGTAATCTCTACTCTGAGTCTCTGACTCTCTCAGCTCCCTACCCTACTAGAACATTGTAAGTAAATGTAGTAAGTACTTGCAGACCGATGTGGGGATTTTCATTCCTTGCTTCCCCACCAGAGGTTCAGATCATCCTATCCTAGTGGCTAGTGTCTCGTGGCTTCAAAATTACTCTGTACATACATAACTGACTTCCAACAACCCAGGACCATGGCCACTGACCCCGGGAATCCCATAGGCACCTGCTCCGAAGGAGAGTCGGGCCCTACCAAACCCCACCAGGGGTGCTGGGTACGTCAGACCTCTACTGGGTGGGTGCAGGCGGGCAGAATCGGCGCCCCGACGCTGAAACTCATCGCCATGAAAGCGACCATCTTGCATCAGGACAGCCTCTTGCCTTCGCTGTTTGCCGACGTCCCGTGGCGCATTGCGAGTTCTTTGTGGGATTATCTTGGGAGAACGTGAGTTGGCTTTCTTTCTCTTTTCCATTTCCCGTACATCATACATATTATAATATAGTATGAGGAAAATGGAAGATCGTATTGTAGGATCTGTATCTATGGGAAAGCTGATTCGAAATGTTCTAGTCGGAAACGAGCACTGTGCATGTGGAAGTTGTTTGCTACCGCGTATCCCGAGCAGTTTTCCCGAACCGCGCAATATCGCTTCGTCAAGATCGAGGACGTGACCCTAACGCTCCGGGGCTACCTGGCCATGGTCAAGAGCGAGAGGATGTGCTGGCGCACCGTGCTGACCTTGAAGAACGCATTCGCGACGGTCCCGGAGCTGGTGGAGATTGCAGACCTCGGAAACCTGGTGGCTCTGGATTTTGCGATCCAGTCGAACGAGAGGGCCCAGGCGGAGGAGGGTGAGAAGCCAGAGACGCCGTTGAATGACCGCATCGTGCGCACTTGGAGCGAGCTGGCGCAGACGAAGGGCGCGTTCGAGCATCTTCGCATCCTGCGCGTGTTCTACCAGGAAGACCTGTCCAAGGTGGTGCCGCGCTATCTGAAACTGTTCCCGGCGCTGCAGTTCTTCATCGCCTATTCGTGCCCGCAGCTTGCTGGCTGCACGGCCGAGGACCTGGAGGGCTGGGAGGAGTTTTATGTCAGGGAGCTCGTCGTGAAGGAGCCTTTCCTATCTTACCGGACTAGTGTGGGCGATAACGTTGGCGTGGACTGTGAGCCGTCCACTGTGAGTCCGAAGTGCCCGATTTTGGACTTCCAGCTTGGGAACGGCCTATATATGCCGCGGCTGGACACTGATCGGAGTCAGGCCAAGCTGCTGTGTTTACGACGCGTGAGGCCTGAGGCTGGGCCCGCCTCTAAAAGGCTAAAAGAGTCAGGCTCCCTTGAAGCATTCCAGAAACCAACTGGACCCCGGAGACCTGTCATGAAGGATCGTGGAGCCAAGAATCTCAATGACACCTTGAGGGAATTCCTTTAGATTCTTTTCTTTCTTTCGTTGTTCTTCTCTTTCCTTAACAGTAGCTAGCGAATGCGGGAAATTGATGATGATGTCACTTGCAGCTGGCATCTGCAATGTACAGACGGTTATGTGACTGGTCATATTAGGGCAAGGTGTCTGGCAGTAGGAATGAATATCTAGTAGAATGTCATACACTCATACTTACTCTTCTACCTTGTAGCTAGCCAAACCAGCAAACCATCCAAACCGCCCAAACAGAGCAAACGCGATGACGCCGGCATGACAGGCGCCGCCCGCTGATTGGTCACCGGCGGCCGCCAACGACACCGCCGATTCCCCGCAACGCCCCGTGATTGGCATGCCTTAAGGTATCGTTCGACCTTCCATCTTGCCTTCGCCTCTTTCATTCTCTCTCCGCAGCTACGTCCATTGCGACCGAGCTCCGCGATTGTGATTACTTCTTGTTTTGCACAGAATCTCTTGTCTTTTCTCCTTCACTTGCCATTGTTGCCCCTCTCCCTCTTCATTCGAGGACCGAGTCCTCCTACCTGCCCATCTCAAACATGACGGACCGAGTACGCCCTGAAGCGGTGGCCGATACCTCCAACGGGTCGGGTCTGGCCTCCCCCCGATCTAGCACCGATTCTCGTTCCTCGTCCATGCGCAACCAGCCCCTGCGACTCTCTCACGGCTCGTCGAACCACCAGCATCGTCACAGCCTGAGCGAGACCCTGCGCGGGGCACCCGGGTCCCCGCGCTCTCGCCGACAGCCGTCGCTCACCCAGTCGGCCATCCAAAGCCTGATAGACAACCCGCCGGCCCCGAATCATGCCGATCCCGCATTTGCGGGCAGAGATTGGAGGGAGATCTCCATCGGAGAGCTTGTCAGTCCGGAGGATCTGAAGTTCGTGGAGATCGACACGGGAATTGAAGAGGCGACCAACGTGGGTTTCATGATGGAATTAAAAGAAAAAAAAAACGGACGGATAAAAACGGGTGTTTTGGATAACGGATGATGAAAATGCTGACGAGTGTGTCTTTTTGTAACTCCTCAGGTTTTGATCGACACGGGAGCCCCGGTGCTCTTGATCCGTGAGAATCCTCAGCAGAAATCCGCCGTAGGAACCTTTGATTATTCCGATTTGAATGCCTACCTCCTCCTCGCCGCTGGTTTGGCTCGCCCTGATGAGGATAAGCTCGCGTCCTACGATGAATTGGCCCGCAAGGCCCGCGAGGGACTCTTGATACCGCTGCGAGATGTCAAGGATTTGGGCAGGAAGGAGCCGATGACGACGCTCCCGGCTTCGGCCAGCGTGATGGCGGCGGTCGAAACGTTTGGAGGAGGCGTCCATCGCGTCGTGGTGGTCAACGAACACGATGATAATGAAGTCCTGGGGATCTTCAGCCAGTTCCGACTCGTCAAGTTCCTGTGGGAAAACGGCCGCAGCTTCCCCGTGATCGATCAGCTGTATCCGATGGCGCTGTGGGAGCTGAGAATTGGGTCTCGCGATGTGGTGTCCATCAAGTGCGTTGTCCTTTTCTCTTCCCCCGTCGATGTTTAGAGACCTGGCCTGACAACATGCTTCTGCAGTGGGGACAAGCCTCTCAGCGAGGCGCTAGGAATCATGAACGACGAAGGAATCTCATCCATCGCCGTGGTGGATAATCAGTTCAATGTGGTGGGCAATATTTCCTCAACGGATGTTAAGGTGAGTACAATGGATCAACAAAACAAACAGACCCGAGACTGATTAACCAGCTTCTTACACGGTCTTCCTCGTTACCCCTGCTGCACAACACTTGCGCGCACTTCATCTCGGTGATTTTATCCACGCGGGGCCTGATTGACGGCCAGGACTCGTTCCCTGTATTCCACGTGAATCCCGGATCGACGCTGGCGCATACTGTTGCCAAGGTGGTGGCCACCAGATCTCATCGGTGAGTTTTCATTTGCCAATTTGGCGTAGATACCCTGTCCGAAGGCTTGCCCATGCTCATGCGATGATTACTACAATCTTAGGCTGTGGGTGACTGATCCCATGTCTCCTTCATCATCGGGACCACCCACGCCCTCGCAGTCCTCAGGACATATCCCTCTACCTCCCAGTGTATCGCAGGCGCAACCTCCGCCATCACCGCCGGCAGCCAACGCCGCACCACTGCCTCCAGCCTTCAGCAGCCAGGCGCAGCCGTACTCCACGGTGCCACACGCACCCACGGGCACCATGGGGCCGTCAATCCCGGTGTCCTCACTGCCGGGAGCACGGCTATCAGGGCGGTTAGTGGGGGTGGTCAGTCTGACGGATATTTTGAATCTGCACGCGCGGGCCAGTGGCTTAAGCCCGGCGGATCCAGCCGAAAGCCGTAGCCGACGACGACGCAGCAGCAGCTCTAGCGTGAGCGTACGTCGAAGCGGGGAGATTGGCCGGGAGTTGTTCGGTCGATAGACTTTGGGCTTGTTGTTTGTGTTGTGCCCAAGTCTCATTTCTTTGGCACTTTTCTTGTGTCCAATGTCCATGCACGCCCCCGTACAAAGTTCATTCAGCCCTATTTGCTTTCCTCCCAAGTACAGTTTAATTTGAGTTTAGCTAGAGCCATCAGAGGTACAGTCTGAATGCGAATCGCCACTTTGGTTTAGCCGTGGACCCTGGCATTGCCTATTTACAGATTAGTGAACCGTCCTAAGTTATGGTTATAGTTACAGTTGGCATGCATGGCATTGAAAATGCGAGATGCATTATCCATCCAATGACCTCCCAGCAACGACATTCCCCATTCCGACCTGATCGTCCCTTGTCATCCAATAATGGACCAAGCCCAGCCCACGAACCGATCTCCCTGTGGGATATCCAAATCAATACGAACGCTAGCATACCGATCGACAGAGCCCACACCTCCTTTTCTCGATTGGCAGGCAACCCCTACGGATGGGCCGTTCGTCCGTGCGCCGCGATGATTTGACAACCGAGTCCCCATCGTGGACCCAAACCCTATCAATCAGCCATGGCTAATCCAACAGAAGCAGAAGATAGGGGATATGGGACGTAATCCCACACACGCAATTCCTCCCAAGCCTCCCTGACTAATCTTGTCCGTGGTCCGACATCCCACTCTCTGATTTTGGTCGTACCCTTTCCTACCTGGGTAGTCCTATCCTCTGGTCCCTCGGAACCGTTGAACAAGGGACACCCAATAATCTTGCCGGAGGACAGCTAGACCAGAGTTAAACCATACCCTGACTACTGCCTGACTGGACTGATTGCTGTCGGCGAGAGCCGACTAACGCCGATAACTTAACGCCGAGAAACTGCTAATTTTGAGGACGTTGGCGTGGACCTTACATTAGTTTCTAAACTATTTAGTTCTACCTCTATCTATTTGCCTTTTGTGGCGTTTGTTACTTTCGGCGATTTATCGGCGGGGGGGATTGGCGCATTCTGTAGGTTTTGCGGGGTCCTTGGCTGGCTGCGTGGAATTGGCTTGCTGAGTGGAGTTGGTGGGCAGACCGTTACTCTAATGCTGGATGGTTGATTTGGTTTGGTTTGGTTCCTTGGAGTTGGCTTGTAGGACACGTTTGGTAGGGTTCGTGGGGGGGGGGGGGGNGGGGTGGTAGCTATATGAGTAAGCAGTATGTAAGTAACTAGGTGCACGTGCAGTGGCAACTGGCCTAGTAGCTCTCGATTACGAGGCCAGCTATGAGAGATTAGAGGAACTCGCAGCCATTTCCTACTTGGGGTATCTATCGGCGTCTCCGTGTCCGTAACTCTCTCTCAGCCTACTCTATTAACTGATAATTGTGTGACAGTGACTATATATTCAAAAAAAAAAAAGACCAGAATCACACAATGCCATAAGTGAGACTGTGAGAAATTTATGCAAACAACCAAAAACTCACCCAGCCCACCCTAAAAAACCTTACACTGAACAGACTCCAGTCACTTAGGTACAGTACTAGGAAAGTCTGTGCCGCGTTGTCCGTTGTCTGGACAGTGGACACAGTTAGGATAGACCAATCAACCTAGCCCAAGAGGGACGCAGCGCTCGGAAACCGTGTGATTTCAAACCCTTTACTTTACTGCATGCATCCGTCCATGCTGCGTTTGACCCACCCACCGCTCTCTCTCTCACATGGGGGAGGGAACTTTATTCCTGGCTTGATGGCTGTTTGGGTTCGAGAGCACGAGAGCCCATGTCAGATTTTGCCATTTGGGTAATGCCGTGTAGCAAGGTTCCTGGTCTCCGCGAATGAGTGGCGTGTTTACTTGCTTGCTAGCTAGCTAGTCTAGATCAAATTCCCTCGACTGGGGCTTTGGGTTTGAAAGGTCCCATATGGGGTGAGGAGAGGTATTTCCGAGGGAGATCCAAACCCAGGTAGCTTACTCTCCTCCGGGTTACATACTTCTAGTTCTAGGATTCCGACTATCTATACGCTTGTCCACTGGCTTATCCACTGTAGACTCAGGACAAAAGAGTAGGCATTTACTGAATCTGGAAAAGAGCATCAAACCAATCTAACCTCCTGCAAACCCCGTAAGCGATGCCCGATGCCCACGCGTCCTTCGCAATGTGCCCCTCACAAGCTATCTGAAGTAGGGGGGTAAAGGCTCAACCAGACCCACTTCGATCTTACTTACATAGGTTCTGTTGAGCATTTATAATTCGGGATCCACGCACCGAGTCAGGCAATGGGAATGCAATGGCAGTAGTTAACGAGAGCTAACACCGAAAGAGCGTGCTGTTCCTAGGTTCTGTATCTCTGGGATCGACGGCTATACTTTATTTGGCTTAGTCCGTGCACTACTTAGGTTAGGTTAGATAGGTAGCTGACTGGGTCGTAATGAACGATGGACAGAAGACCGTATTGTGAATTTGTTACACAGAGCTGTCAGCCCACAGAGGGCCAATGCGTCCAAGGGCCCCGTATCGTACCAGTATCGGATACCACCGGCCTAGACCTGATTCAGACGCTTCCCCACACAAGCTGTTGCGGGATCTGGTCTGTGCGCGGGTGCAGCGTCGATCCCTTTTCCATTGACTCAAACTTGTCAGGGTGATTTTCTTATCTAGGTAAGGATCGGAATCTATTGAGAACTAGGTGGGAAATAGTGTAAATGGGTTCAATAGAATGAAGTATTTCAAATCATTCCCTGTCACCAAAGACAAGGGTTGTTAGTACTAAGGTAAGTAAGTAAGCCTTACGTTATCCCGAATTCTCGACTCCAGGCTTGGCTGATTTCTTACCTACTCCGTCCAGTGCAGAATTTTTCCCCAATCCCCAATCCCACGTCAAGGTCCGGTCCGTCAGAACTCGCCCCAACCAGATCCCCGTGCTCGAAATGTGATCAGCCAAGAACATGATTCCGAGAACTCCACTGTGATTGTCCCACCCGAACCTACTGAATATCCAGGTCTGTGGGTTTTTAGAGTTCCCTAAACTCTATCGATGTTGCAGTGTTTTCAGTTTTACTCCCTCTACTCCCCCCGGCCTCTGCTGTTTGCGGAATCTTGGCTCCGCCCTCCCTCTCCCCTTTTGCAACCCTACGCTTTGGAACAGTACCACGGTCTCCACATCGCCTTGTACGACTGGACAACGTAAGGTCTCTAGTCCATGTTTCTGGTACTTCGTCCCCTGTCAAAGAACCCGGGATTCAACGGATATTAAGAGAGAGAGAAAAAAAAAAAATAAAAGGTTCGATCATCTATCCATGGTAAGTTGGAAATACAGTGATGAAAGCGGAGAAAAAAGAAAGCAGAATAGAACCACACCGGCACGGAAAAAAAAAAAAGAATGAAAGGTAATGTCCAGCCTTTGAAAATATCGTACATCCGGTCATAATCCAGTACCCATTCATTCCCTTGCAGAGTCGTAAGAGAGGGAAAAGAAGCAGAGAAAAAAAAAACGCCAACGATCCCTGGGTATTGTCCCTTGACCAGGTTCCCTTTCCCTTAAACGTAACGCCGCGGGAAGCCGCATGTTACATTCAACGGAAACTCAAATCCACGCCCACACACACAATGACTGAAACAAAGAAGGTCATCAAGAAGAGTTTTTGCAGTGTAGCAAAATGTAGAGCCAAGAAAGGTAAAAATAGAACTAATTCCCCCCCCGCCCTTACCCCCCCTAGAGATAAAAGCAGAGAGGAGAGAAAGGGGGAAAAAAAAAAAGGAAATGTCTCATGCAGTAATGGGGAAATCATCGAATGCAACCAAATCATCGAATTTAAAGTCCCCCTCTGTCATGGGTGGGGTGTTGGTCAACGTAAATGCAAATTGACTGAAATCGGCGTAATCCTGGTCGATTCCGTCGTGCGAGAAGGGGTCCCCTTCGTCCTCCTTGCTCAGGAGGTCCAGTCCCATCATGTCCGGGTTCCGGTTGGTAGATGTGGGCGAGTGAGGAGTGCTGGGGGTAGGACAGAGATCAGGGGTCGGGAGAGGTTCCGTGGCCACCATATCGACTTGGGGCGACGTGGTCCCCGACGGGAATTGTTGAGGTTCGGAGCGAACGCGAGTGTGTTGGGCCATGGGTCTAGGCCCTTGAACAGATCCCGAGGGAAGCCCATGCACGGGGATGACGGGCGCAGAGCCCATACGATCCCTGAACTGGTGCCGAACGGGCATCCCCATGTCACCCGCCAGAGGCGGCATCGGAGACGGTTGGAAGCCTGCCCAGGGGGAACGGAAAGACGGCGGGCCGAAGGCTTGGGCCTGCCATGCGGGCCCCGACTGAGACGTAGTAGCAGTAGTAGCGGCGACGTAGGGTGGGATCTGGCCCGACGAGGCAGGGACCATCTCGGGATACGACGGCGAAGTACTCCCGTCGTATGTGGGGGACATCATATAGCCGTTGTTGTGGTTCGCCGTGATCGGGCTGGTTGCAGGGCTCCCAGCCATGCCTTCCGAGATGGACGCCCGCACGCCGGACAGATCCAGGCTCATCTTGCGGATTCCGCCGCCTATCGAGGCACGAGGCGTCATGTTAGCAGCCCGACGCTGCTGGATACCCTGTGGCGTCGGACGAGCGGCTAGAGCCGCAAGAACGTGGTGATGGAATTGGTCTTGGATCTGCATGTTCTGTGCTTGGAGCATGCGGCTGATCTTCTCCTGATAGCGATCGTCCACTTCCTCGTACATCGCCTCCTTCTCGACGATCTCTCGAGTGATGAGAAGGCCTTTGCCGGTGCGCTGCTTGTGCAGAGCGGAGGCCCGGTTGGCCGATTCCACCCGAGCGTCGAGACTGCGATCTTTGCGTCGAGATGCTGCAATAAAAGCGCTGCAATGTCGCTTTATTAGACGGGGAATCAATCAGAACGTGGTCGAAATCCCGATACGCACCGTTCCTGGTTTTCCTCTCGCGTGCGAGGGTTCGGAGATACCTCCAGATCAAGCGACGGAGAGGCCATTGTGACTAGGTGTGAAAAGGAGCCCCAAAAAGTAGGATGTGTAGGTCCGACTGATAAGTCAGGCAAGATAAGATGACAGAGAAGGAGTTTCAAGCTCTGTCAGTTCATTTCAGATACCACTCGCAAGACTAGTGATCCAAAAAATAATGCAAGCCAGACTAAGCACACAACACGAGAAGAACTGCCGGGGGAGGGGGGGGAAGAGGGATGATATTAAATACATGATAGCGAGGGAGTAAACGGATAGGAGGGGCCCTATCCACCCAGATCCAACGGTATAAAGTTTGCACTGGTACCGATAGCTACCTGTCAGGCGTGGAACCCCGGCATAGGCAGTAGCAGCAGCAGCCAGCAACCCCCTAGCAGCAAGCGAGGTCTAGACGAGCCATGGGGCACGCTAGAGAGGATGGGCCGAGTCGGGCGCAGAGTTTGGGGCCGATGAAAAGTCTCGCTGTGGTGCAGACCCATGGTTCTGGGCTTGTCCAGAGTTATCACTCTGCCGGTAGCCTGGATGCAGGATGGCCATGGATCTGATCCTCCTCGAGGGAGAATTTCTTCCCCTCTTTTTTTTTTCCTTTTCATTTTCACCTTCTTTTCTTTTTCTTTTTTTGGTACAGAGCCAGTGAAGAAAGCCAGAAGAATATCCGGGAACCATTTCCAGGAGCACCAGGAGCGAATCAGTTGATTTATAATTCCCTCCGTCTTATCCTTGGGGGGTTCCCCAGTCTTTTCAGCCCTTTCCTTTCCCCCTTGGTGGAACAGATTTAGTCGGATCTGGAAGAGCCGGTACAAATCTGCTGCTACCATAGGGCATGAAATCTTAAGCGAGAGTGAAGTTGTTGTGCTGGTAGCCATAGTCGTAGGACCCATATTGGGAGTCTGTGTAGTATGGACTAGAGCAGCATTAGAGTGGTAATAGTGCACTGTAGCAGTAAGGGTAGCTACTACAGCATTCCCCAGGTAGCTCTACAAGCTACCCACACGAACGGAGGCATATTGTTCCTGCCCACTCGAGTAGTAGATGGGTTCTTCCTCGTCGTCGGCGTTGTCTTCCCAAGTCTTGTCGATCGGAAAATCCGGGGAAAACCTGATGCCTGAGGATGCGGCGAACCTTGCGGCCACACCTGCTGAGTCAGCGCGCTGCAATTGGCCCGTGTCTTCCCAATGTGGAAGGATCGGTGCCGATCGATTTGCGCACGGATCACCTGATGCACGCCCGGCGCAGCTCGGAGATCGACGGCGCGTCTTTGCCTTCTCTGCTCATCTTTCTCTCTCTCTCTCTCCTGCATCCTATCTATCTCCAGTTCTAGTGACTCCTTCAACTTCTTCTCCTTCCTCAACTCGTCTTCCATCGTGAAGCCCGCCTGCATGATCCCTGACGTTTTACCATTTTTTAATTGGGGGATCTGCACGGCTGAAGTGTGCTAGCTCCCTGGGTCTCGCCCAAGGCCCCGCCGGCCCGGTGACATTCAATCGAGCTGTCCAGGCCATCGGCGGGGGTAGCCGGTAGATGAAGACGGCAGGCACTACCTGAACACCCATTGCCCAAATTCCAAGTCCAGCCTGAACGGGAATGACTCGGGGCCCCCTCGTGAATATGTGATGGTCCGTGGACGCCGTTAAGGTACCGCCGTCTGTCCCCTTCTCGTATAAACTTCCACCAATCCTGTTTTGCAGTACCTCGTCTCTCTCGCCAATTTCGTCCAAGGGTGAAAGGAAAGATGGTCCCAACCACCACCGCCACGTCTCTTCCCAAACGGGGCATGGGCACCTCGGCCCTGGCCCTGACGTTGAATCCTAGAAACAAGAAATGTAGATGACCCTTCACAGCCATGGCGTCCTCTTCCCATGTCTGCAACTTTGGCGGGGTAATGAGAACATCCGGGGAGGATGGTGCGAGCATGTTCTGTTCTCGAGTCTTCGAGAGGAAGCCTATTCTTGTCCATCAGGCATTTCAGACGGGTACGAACCTGTCTACTGGTTTGGGCAGGAGTTGGCTACCTAGTTCATCGGCATCTTATCCCCAGTCACAACTAATGCTATGCTTCATGCAAGTTTCGGAGTTAACTGCAGCAGTACGTTAGGTTCTGATGAGGCCGTTCTGTACCGTTCCTGCAGCCTGCAGTCGGGGATGATCCGTCCGATATCTCCTTATCTTCGCCGATTTGCCACCCTTGCTCTCGCGCCAAAGCTCCCTCCATCACTTGGCCTAGGCGGGCCTAGCCATCTCCAGATGGCCGACGATCACTTTCCTCCTTCCTGTTTCCCTGAAATCTGCTCTATCTCCCTCTGTCTCTCTCTCTGACTGCTGGTTACAAAATCAGAAACGCTGGCGATCACTTGCCAGTAACGTTTGCTAACTTACTGTCTCCTGGTTGCTAGCCGACCCAAGCCCTCCTAGAGGAACTAAATCTGGTAAAATCTGGTATCCAGCCAAAATAACCTAGAGCTGGGCCGAGGGACCGGGCTCCGGCCGAGCGCCACGGACAACGCCACTCCGGCTTCCATTTGGGCAATCCTCGGGCATTTTTCGATCCCCACAAGACAATGGCGGTGCAGCAGCAAAGCACTGAGAGTTGATAAGCTTTTCCAATGAGGGGCTGGGCTTTGTTATTCACTCTCGAGACCTGCCATCCTCCGAGGCTCAAATATTAATGCTGGGTCTGGTTGGGGTTGGTGCTATCTACCTTCCCCATCAGGCAAGACCTCGACTAATGAATGCATGGAATTGGCATCCAGCAAGTTCGATTGCAGTCTTCAACAATCTCCTATCGCTCAAGAAAAGTATAGCATATCCATGTTGATTGCAAGACAGAAAATGGACATAACAAATCAGGTATAAGCAAATAGCACAAAAAAGATTTAGCAGGGCTGGAGAAAAAGCTAACACAAGAAAGATTCCGTAGTGACGTTTGTATAGTTCTCCCGTTTGTTTCCTTTTCCTTTTCCCTCCCTATGCAATTCCCAGCGAGGGCACCATTCCCTGTTCCTCTTTGCGTTCGCTGCCCATCCGGTACGACACCTTGAACCGCATCTTGATCGAATTGGCCTTGCCCGTCTCCACCCCGTCTACCAGCATCTCCTGCTGCACTCCGTTGGTCTGCTGCGCGGCCACGTCCCGTCCCGACTGGGGTCGCAGTTGCAATGTGTATGACTATCAAAAAGCATTAGCTACCGGCCAAGAAAAACGAAAAACAAGCGGGATTTGAAGCATACCTTTTCAACGGCCACCTGGAAATGAAGCTCGTTCACCGGCTGGGACGTGGCGTTGGAGAACAAGGCCACCACATGGATCAGCCGAGGCTGTTGGGGGTGTCGTCGCGCCACGAATTCAATTCGCAACGATGTGTTCAGCACTTGCACCCGGTTGACGCTGGGCAGGGCACTTGTCTCCGGAAGCGACGAAGTGAAATTCCACTCGTCGTCTTCCTTCGCGCCACTATTATTGGTCAAGCCTGTCGCCGGAGCAGCTGCCAAGTCAAGAAGAGAAGACCCGGCCGGCGTGGGTTGCGCCGGCTTGGGACTCTGGGACGGGAATGGGCTGCCATGACGAGGACTGGCCGACACCAGCGATGCAAAGGGGTCGACTGCTGGCGGCGGCGTCGGGGTTGCCGTGGCGTTCTGCGGCTGGGACAGCGATGGTCCCGATCGCGGTGACGGTGACTGCGCGACTGGTTGCGATGAGTTCAAGGAGGATAGAATATCGTAGTTGGGTTGGAAGCCGGCGGGAGCCTGCTGGACGGGCGGCGTGGCAGAGGCCGCTGGCGGGTTGGCTGGGTTTACATGGGTTAGTGATGAACGGCTCAGAACACCGTTTTTCAAGGGTCAAACAATCAGTAAGTCCAGTCCACTTACAGGGTCCTAGCGAGATCCCTCCTCCCATCGGGGCGGGTTCATCTATCGACAGTCCGAGCAGGTCATTCTCCAAGGAACTGCCACCTGCGGCGCCTTGCGAGGCATTGCCGTTGGAGCTGGGTTCGGGGTCGAAGTCGATCAAAGATAACTCGTTGTTGGCATTCTTCGACACTCCGGTCGTCGTGCCCAGCGTACCTTTAGGAATGCGCGAAGCAGCCTCCAGGTCGCCCTTCTTGACAAGCTTGTACCGCTCAATGGTGCGGTGTATGCTATCGTTAATTTCCAACAGTTTGTTTACAGCTTCTGGGTCGTCCGACTCCTCCTCGCACATCTTTTGGATCTTGGGGTGTGCGCTTTGCAAGGCGTTGGCGAGTTCCTAAAGTTATTCGTCAGGGAGTCGAGTCTTTGCACGGATAGACCCTGTATGGCTTACCTCGAACACGTCTCCTTCGGCGACTCGGTCTCCGGGTTGCTGACTTTGTAGCATCTCCTCCAGGATCTTAGCTTTTTGTTGCACCTTGGCCACCTCCTCCGCTGCTTTGGCTCGGTAGTCAGTCTTATGCCGGTTGTCAAACCCGGCCATTACCTTCATCAACCGGTTGGCCTCCTGTAGATCCGCCGGCGTGCCTCGTCGGATAAGTTCCTGTAATTTAGCCGATTGGGCCTCCCGCTCTTCCTCTTCCATTTCCTCAGCCGATCGGAGGTTCTAGGGATGGTCAGTCGGGGCCGTTGTGGTTGGCGCAAAAGGGAAGCCTTCTAGAGGCGGGATGAGACACATACGTCACTGGGATTCAAGACGGCGGCATCCTCCAAGCGAATCTCCGGGAAGACGTAGCCCTTGTAGAGAAGGAGCCGGTGCATATCCCGAATAAAGCCTAGATCTTCCTTGTATCTCGACGTCTGGCAAATGGTTTGTCGCCATTCTTCGATCGACTCCAGGATGCGGTGTTGCACCCTCGAGGGGCGCAACGGCGGCCGCTCGGGGAACCGGCGCACCAGCTCATTCAGAAATTCCTTCGTGCTGATCTGCAGTTGAAAGGGGTAACCGCAGTTTTTGACGCAGATATCGAGGAGCTACCGTGGGATTCCAGCCCTTGTCAGCCCCGCATCCGACCAGGTTGCGTTTTCCGAGAAAATCGGGCCTCGAGAGAACACCTACCGATAACGCCAGCAGTGCGACATTCTGGTTCCGCGAGTTGATCAGACGCACGATCTCCAGAGCGGCCTCCCGGGGACTGTGAAGAACAAAGTAAGAATGCGCCTCCCTTCCCTTCCCCCCTCGACCAACGACCAGATTCCGCGGACTCACGCATTGCCTTTTTTGGAGTTGACCAGGTCCGCCACTTCGAGGTTCAAGGCGAGGTTCGGCTCGTAGTGGGAGATATCGCAGGCATTTCCTGGACGGGCGCGAAGATGGTTAGTCAATGGGTCTTGCATATTCTATGCAGTGTCGAGGAAAGGTCCCGACGTACGAATTGCTCGCTGTAGTGGTGTTAAGCCCAGGTCAGCGTAGACACCACCAAAGCGGTCCCTAGCTGCCATGCGTGCAGAAGCGGCCTCCAGGGTGACGAGGGAGGAGAGACGGGGGTGTAAAAAAAAAGAGAGGGAGAGAGAGAGAAGAATGAACCAAAACTCCCGAATGGGGAACCCGGAGGAGTATATAACAGCGAGGATAAACTCGTGGGAGGAACGATGATGGGGGGAAGAGGTTGGGGAGTGCCTGAGCAGGTGGTTTAGTCGGTCTTCCACGTGTGGCGGTTCCGTCGCCGGCCTTAAGCCGGATCATCGCTTTTCTTCCCCTCTCTCTCTTGGTCTCTCTGTCCCTCTTTCTGTCCCACTCCGAACAGACAAAACACTCTTGGATCTACGGCAGACGTCGCTGATCTTCCATCTCCATCTCACCATGGTCCGACACAAGAAAGACAACTTCTCGCGAGGAGGAAAGAAATTCTCCAACCCCCGCCCACGCCCGGTACCCCGCGGTGACGGTGAAGCAGCCGACAGACCAGCCTTCAAGGCCGCCTGTTGGGATTTGGGTCATTGCGATCCCAAACGATGCTCGGGCAAGCGGCTGATGCAGTTTGGATTGATGCGCGAATTGTCGATTGGACAAAAGTTTCCCGGTGTCATCGTCTCGTAAGTGTGGTGGCTTTTTTCTTTCCCTTTTTTTTTTTTCTCTCTCTCTCTCCTGGATCCTACGACTAACGTGGTCGCTACAGTCCGAATGCCAAAAAGATCCTGTCCCCGGCCGATCGCGAACTACTAGAACAATTCGGTGCCGCCGTGGTGGAATGTTCCTGGGTGAGAGTGAAGGAGGTCCCATGGTCTCGAATTGGCGGGAGATGTGAAAGACTCTGTACGGTGCAGCCGGCCGACTCCAACATAAGAGAAAGATATTCTGACGGAAATCAGTGCCATACTTGATCGCCGCCAACACAGTTAACTACGGAAAACCTTGGCGACTCAACTGCGTCGAAGCGCTCGCGGCTTGTTTCTGTATCTGCGGACACGAAGATTGGGCCCGCGAAGTCCTAAAACACTTTCCCTACGGCGAGGCGTTCCTCGAGATCAACTCCAAGCTTTTTAAGCGATACGCCGCCTGTCAGACCGAGGAGGATATCAAACGGACAGAGGAGGAGTGGCTTGCTAAGATCGAGAAGGAATATGAAGACAGCCGCGCCGAAGGAGGTGCTGACGATATGTGGACAGTCGGAAACACAAATCGGAAAGTCGGGGTAGACTCGGACTCGGACGAGAACGATGACGACGATGAAAAGAGCGACAAGGATGAGGACGAGGAGGAGGAAGAAGAGGATAAAGACCCCTTCGCTATTTCAGACGACTCCGAGGAGGAAGAGCATATGGCTGAAATCCGTCGCAAAATCCTCAGCTCCAAATCATTCCAGAATCCCTCTGTTCCCGACAAACCGCAACCCGAAAAGATCGCACACCCGGACCCAAGGCCGGTCGAAGACTCGGATGCCGAGTCAGGGTCTGCCGAGGGCAGTGATGATGAAGCCTTTGACAATATCATCAATGCGACGCCCGTAACGGATCGGACAGGAATCATCGCCGCGTCGCAGAAGAAAAAGAAAGAGACCTACAGCGCGTCGTTTTCGCGCACCACGATCGATGCTCCCAAGAGGTGGTAAAACCTGCTCTTATAAATCAGATTTACGAGAAAAAGCTTTTGTTATGTACAGTATCATGAATGATATGAGCCAAATCTAAGATCCGAGACAGGTTATGCCATGAAGCTTGAATGAAACCAAGGACCGACTGACTAGACTTGGGGGGTGCCTTAAGGCTGCCCGTTAACTATAAGCGGTCCCTCCGCTTTCTCCTTCCTGCCTTGCTCTTCCTCACTTCCCACACTCACCCCCATCAACCTCCGGGTCAGCCACCATTGCATTTGTTGATGGTACGTATGATTTAACTAGCCCAGCGTCACAAGAAAGATCAGTTCGATCAGCATCCTTTATCGCCGAGGAAGCAGGCTGGGCAGTACACCTGATGGGGGCGTCACCTCTACTCCGACATCTTCAGATACCATCACTGATTACATACCACATGTCTCTTTTTCTTTTTCCTTTTCCTTTTTTTAACGCGAAAGGCTATGCTGCAGATACGGTTACATCATACCCTTAAATAGGATGCAGAACATTCAGAGGCAACAAAAATCCCCCGTCATCCTGTGAGTAATAATGGAGCGGTTCACGTTCACTGGTCGGTGTCACCCTGACCCACGTTCCTGCAGGGGTTGTTTGACATTCCGTCGATTGATTCGAGCAGATCTCATCACATCTCCTTGAGATGGTCAGCTGCCGAGCGAGAAACCGACTGATCTGATAGGATCACAAGCATCACCGGGCTGACTGGGGAAACCCGGGCGCCAAGCGGCAGAGCGTAACCTCCTTTAATGCGCATCCTTCATTCGCCGCGAGCGCTTGATCGTCAACCCTCCACGAACACCTTCAGCCTTGGTCCTCCCAGTTCGCCTGACTGTCGCTGGTGATGATGACTCAGGCCGTATGCTCGCCCAACAGCGGCGGCAATGTCACTGCCTCGTGGCTTGGAGATGAATGCGAGGGGGTGTTTGCGTCGATCACAAGGCCTAACGATATCTATGCCGTCTTATAAGAATGAGCAAGAACTTCAGGGCATATAGCAGGTATTAAATACTGCCTTATACCTCTATTTTCCTCGGATTTTCTTCTGCTCGCTCCTCGAACGGCCAAATTTTTAATTATCTAGTTGTCGATCATTTGACGCATCTGTTGCTGCATCAGCCAATAATGAAACGCCCTGCAGTCATTGAGAGGGGGGGTTCGTCCACTTCACGAACCAAAGATTCCCAAGTAATCAAGAAGCTGGAGCGACTCGGAGGTCGGCCATGGAAGCCGGAATGGAGCATGCTCAATGTCTTCACCTCTTTCCTATGGAAACAACCGTCAATGCAAGCGGCGGACTTCCATCAACATACAGTGTGGTTGTTTGACAATACTGCTTACCAGCGCGTCACTTCGAATCCCACTAGGCAAAGACGATGGCATGCCGAAGTCGTCGCCTGCATATTCGAGAAGGATAGCCGCAAAGATATTAGCAAAATCGTCGCAACCATCGCAGATCTGATTGGCCTAGACGGAGAAATAGGTACTGAAAGAGACACGCGCCATCGGATGGCAGAGCGACTGCGACCGTTCTTGCATCATGTTGCACCGGCACACTTGATGATGCTCGAAACCCCTCTGCCAAACAACACGTCACTCATTCAACAGATCGGGCCTACGGATGGCAGTGGCATCACCAGTCAAGTAGTGACGATGGGCAACAGAAACATTACTGATGGGTCCTCGCTACCATCGTACCTCCGAGGCTGGGGAGGTAGCGTGTCAATGAACACTGTCTTTGCAGGACCGGAAGGCTGGCTTGTCATATCCGATATCGACGACACGATCAAATACACAAAAACTTCCGAGTCGACCGGAATTCTCCGCACGACATTCGCAGAGGAGCCGATGCCCATTACTGGAATGCCTGAACTTTACTCCCGTATCCACAGTGAGCTCAACCCAGCCTGGTTCTACTTATCAGCATCTCCCTATAACCTATACCCCTTTCTGAGAGGATTTATCCATGAACACTTCAAACCTGGCACACTCATCCTCCGTGATTCATCATGGTTGGATGTCAGTGAGTTAGTCAAATCCTTCACCGTCAACACCATGGAATACAAGATGGACCGCATTAAAAAGATTCGACGATGGTTCCCTCGACGCCGGGTTCTCTGCATTGGTGACTCGACCCAGAAAGATCCAGAGGCCTATGCAGAGATCTATAGAAAACATCCGGACTGGGTCCAGGCCATCTGGATTCGAAAAGTCACCGATGTTCCACATTTAGAAAAACAAAACTCCTCAGAGCGGTTTGAGGCCGCGTTTCAAGGTATTCCAGGCAGTGTCTGGGAGGTGTTCGAACAGCCCAATGAAGTGGCGAATTTTGTTGATGAACTGAAGATCAACAAGTCTTCGTAGGGTTCACTTCCTGCCATATACATCGGCAGATCCTCCTTTCCTTATACATTTTCATTTTCCAGCATTCCAGCATCCAGCATCCAGCATTGAATAATCTTTACGCCGTAATAGGGAAAAGAATAGAAAATGTGCTCCAGTCATAATGCATGGTTTTCGGCCATGACTGGTGCTGAACTAAGCTTGCGGCGCGGCGGTTACGTCAACATGAGAGCATGTCATCATTGAAGTCAATATCAACAGCGACAACCCCTCGCTGCAGTTTTATGCGAAGCTCCTCTCGTTGGTTAAACCTTTCCACCATACATGGTTAGACTTTCCTTTTGATGAACTTCCAAGTTGTCCCTCCAGAGTGAAAAATTTGGCACCTCCAAGAGGCAAACAGTCTCCATTCAGAAATACAGCACTATTTACCATCCGGATCTTCCAGGCCTAAAATCATCCCAACTAATCCGGCGCATACACCTCTTTCGAATACTTTTCTTACCGGGGTCCACGGAATCTCACTTGAACCGCCATGAAACCTGCCAAACCGTACTCGACTACAATGGACGAACAGACGTTCGTCCCGGGAACCATGCGAGCACTCTACCACTGCCCACCTTCGATGGGGATTTCAGAAGATTCGGGCATGACCTTCGATACAGACTTCCCAACTCCCAAACCAGCCGCGAACCAGTATCTTATCAAAGTCCAAACGGCAGCCTTCTCCCACGACGAGCTTAGACTTGCGCGCACCCTCAATCCATCCAAGTCGATCCCCCAGATTCCGCTCCACAACTTCTGCGGCACCGTCATTGGCACCCCCTCGGAGGACCATTACCGTCCGGACGGACCTAGATTCAAAGTCGACGACGTCGTTTTCGGTCGGTTAAGCCACACTCGCGACGGCGCCGCGGCCGATTATACCCTGGCCACCGAGGACGAAATTGCCTTGAAGCCTAAGAACATCAGCGCGGCTGAAGCCTCCACTATCCCTCTCCCGGCCCTCACGGGATGGCAGGCTCTCTTTACCTACGGCCGCTTAAAATCCACCGGCAGTGACAGCCCGCGACACAGCCTGCGCGCTCTAGTCACGAATGCGCGCAACAACGAGGTGGCCACCCAAACGCTGCAGCTCCTCCGATCGCCATCCCTCTTCCCTCACTACCGACCTTGGATTTGCGCCACCTGCTCTCCCATGGAGACGGAGTACCTGCGCACCGAAGCCCAGGTCGACGAGACCATCGACGCGCCGCTGCCCGTGCCCCAGGAATTCGACCTCCCAGGCATCTTCCGTCACCGGGGCTGGGACCCCGTGGACATTGTGCTCGACTGCGCCGGCTCGCAGATCTTCCGGCAGGCGCACTCGCCCGCCGTCGTGAAGGATAACGGCGTCGTCCTGACCGCCGTGGACACCGGCCCCGTGCAACACCACACCCCGGACGAAGTCGCCCAGTCTCATAAACGGGGCCTCCTGAGTCGGTTCATCGCCGTCCAGCCGGACGGAGAGGCCCTCGCCGCCATCGCGAAGTTGGTCGAGGAGAACTCGGTGCGTGGCCGCGTCGCGGGAATCTGGGATTTGGTGAACGGGGCAGATGTTCTGGCCTCTGAGGCGGCGGGTGTCGGTGGTGGAAGAAGAGGCGGGATGATGGTAATCCGGGTGAATATATGATATTGATGGAGGTGTCTTGCCTTTTTATGTCAGATATGGGATGGGATCTGTTCGGTTTTTTTTTTTTTTTTTTTTTTTTTTTTTTATATTTGATAATGAGTCCATATGTATCATTGTGATCTAGGTACAGACCCGCACTGAGCGATA
>NGZO01000002.1:4688927-4860824 GCA_002215965.1 Aspergillus persii | reverse complement strand
ATGGAGGTGTCTTGCCTTTTTATGTCAGATATGGGATGGGATCTGTTCGGTTTTTTTTTTTTTTTTTTTTTTTTTTTTATATTTGATAATGAGTCCATATGTATCATTGTGATCTAGGTACAGACCCGCACTGAGCGATAATTTACTTTCCCGAATATGTATTTTATAGACTTCATTTCCAATGTCAAACAGCCTACCTAATAAATCAGTTTTATGACCGACTACCGAGTAATTGGTACTTTACGTCGATGCAGTGGATGACGATGACGATGACACTAAAGACGATGATAGCTAGATAGAACATATGGATGGGATACCTAGGTAAAAACAACACGGCGGAATGGAAGAAACCGAGGCGCTTGCAAAAGCTCGATCTGGAATGGAATGGAAAGGAAAAGCATGGAATGCAGAAACAAAGAGGCTTGTGCAGGCCATCACCCGGTATAATACACGCATACATATGTAGCCTGGATGGAATAAGATAGGAGTAGCGGAGTAGGGTAGGGGCAGACAGATATGGTGGCGAGGGCGAGATGAAGGACGAGATGAAGAGGATAAGGAAAAGAAGGAAAGGTAAGAAAAGAAAAAGAGGCAAGTCAATCATAGACAGAGAAGCAAAGAGAGAAAAAAAGGACAAATATGAATTGAATTAGAAAAAGGGGCGAAGGCATAAAAAAGATGTTAAGCCCAAGCCCCGTAAGACAACGACAAGAGATTGGTAGGTAGGTAGAAGGATAAAAAAAAAAGAACAAGGTCATGAATTAAAAAAAAAACAAGAAAAGAAAACTCGCTCCCTCTTGCTGTTCCGCTAAATTTTGGTCTCCTTTTCTTCTTCTTCTGGTCTCCAGCGCCATTTTAGCCAACCTTCCTCGTCTTCTTTCTTAGTATACCTCTTGTTCCTGTCCTGTCCTGTATTGTCGTAGGCGATGCCGCAATCCGGTTGGGCTTCGTGATCAGGTATGGCTAGCGTGGGCTCTGTCATGGCAATCTCGTCTTAGCTCACGTTGTCGGATGGTATCGAGCGATGCCAATCACCTGCACACTTGAAGAAATACATTTGGCCCTGGCGAGAAAGGGTATGATGGGGGGATAGAAAAGTCGACGGAGGCGAAGGACGGAAAAAGCACAACAGACAAAACAGATCGATAGAAATCGGAAAAATAAGAAACATCTCGTACAACAATGCATTGCACCGCATTCGGCGGCTGGTTCATATAATGTAAAACTCCGCCCAAGTTCACCAGATGCCAGGACACTACTGCGCAAGTAGCCAAAAACCGCCGTCTCGTTTTCCAAAAGCGAAAAGAAGAAGGGATATCATGATCAGGCGAGAAATCGATGGGAAAAAAAAAGAGTAGGGCATATAGGGTAGCGCAAGGGCTGCGAGATGGAAAAACGGGGATCGACCTCCCCTTAGAGTAAGGAGTCAAGTCTAGTAAAAACGCTCAAACATGCTGCAACGATCTGTACAGGTTATGAGAAGTTAGCGCCCAGAATACGACCACCTTTACCAATACAACGAGAAAGCTTCAAACGTACCTCCAACTGGAGCTCTTTGTCTTTGCCCGAATTCACTTCGTCGTTAATGGCCTGGGCCAAGTTGGCACCGATAGCCTGAGAGCCTCCGGGCCTCCGCGCAAACGGCCACTGCGAGTATTCGGCCAACAACTCATCCACCTGCGCAAATGCTCTTTCGCGGGCCTCGTGGCTCATCGTCACCAGTGCGTTCTCCAGCACGTTAGCCGCATAGGCCGCGCACACCATCGAGATTGTCCGTAGATACCGGAACTCAATGTCTTCAGGGAGCCACGTGTTGGGAGGCAGGATCACGGTGCGGTTGCTGCAGATGTTGCGGACCCGACGGTGGATGTCGTCCTTCGCGCCTCCGTCGGCGACGGGGTGGGTGGCCATGTCGAAGAGGAGGAAGTTGCGCTTCTCGGTGCGCAAGATGCCCTTGTCGACGAGACCCTTTGCGAGACGTTCGCGCACTTGCTTCAGCTGGTAGCCGATCTTCATTAGATTCCACGTTTCCCCTGCAAACGCGAGCCGGAAGATTAGCCATGGAGATTTGCAGATGGGGAGGGTCGACCGGTCACATCGAGCCATACGCCATACGTACCACTCATCAAATCAATCCACGAGTTCACGCTCATCTTCTCGCTCGACTTCATCATCTTCAATGCCTCGTCCAGCAAGACCTCCCCGGTCAACGTATCGTCGATGACTTCGATTACGCGATCGGCCAGGGGAAATCGTCGCCGAGAGGAATCCTTCTGCATGCTGATGCGACCACGGAGGGCCAACTCAATGACGATGCATCCACGTAGGGCGTAGGAAATGTTCTCGTTCCAAAACGACAGGTATCCCTACACGAAACGAATTGAAACCGACAGGTCAGCGGTCAGACCATCCAGACACCCTAGACTTGCACCAAAATCACACACACCTGTTTGTCTTTCAACCCCAGCAGCAAGACCTCCTCCATCAGCGTCAATTTGGGCTGCTTGTTTCGTTCCTCGGTTTCACTGATATCCCTCGGGTCGAAGGCGATCTTATGTCCATTTTCGGTGCTGGTAAACGACGTCTCCGGAACGCGATTGTCGAGAGCGGAACCATTGCGAGACACGGGCGAAGACACTCTGCTGTCGTCGTTCTCTTCTCCGCCAGTGGCTCGACCGCCACCTCTTCGGCGAGTCAAGCCCCCGGCTGAGGACATTGGGAAATCGGAGATCGGAGGTCGGAAAAGAGAAGAAGCTGGGCCCAGCGAAGGGAAGATCGGGAATTTAAGAGGCCGGATTTATGCCGCCAGCGCCTGCGACATGGAATTTCGGAGGGGTGGCAGAGGGGGGTACGAAGAGGAGGAGGGGGGTAACAAATGGGGGTGGAAGGAAGGAATGAGAAGGGGTAAACGAAGAGGGAGAGAAAAATCGGGGTCCAAGAGGAAGATTCGCCCGGGGCGGCAGGAAATTGTCAGGGGGACAGAAAGAGGAAATAAGCAAAGAAGATCCTCGTGGAGAACGAAAGACCGCGAGAAGGAGGACGAGGTTGAGGGCGAGAGGGAGAGGGAGAGAAGGAGAGAGAGAAATGCAGGTCGGCCGGAGAGGGTTAAATTAGCGGATGGGTCTAATCAATCAGCAATCAATCCGTCGGTCCATCAATCACTCGATCATGGAGGCTGCAGGATGCAGAACGAGGGATTGCAAGGCTCGATGGCAGAGAAGGAGAACACAATCCACGGCTCGATGAAAGACGAGAGAGAGAGAGAGAGAGAGAGAGAGAGAGAGAAGAGAGAAGGAAGTCGACAATCCCGTGTCGCTAAGGCTATCTGGTCTTTAGCGCTGTTTTTCCTTTCTTCCCCAACACGAGCCGCGATATCAACGGCTTCAGTCTTTTTTTTTTCTTCTTTTTATGGACTTCATGCCATTCTATGCCATGCTATGCCATGATTCTCTCGCCTCGTGCCAAACCACAGGCCATTCCTTGCACCATTGCCGATCGCCCCTCGATAGTTGCTTAAAATTTCCGTACAACCAGCGTCAACCCCTGGTGCCTTATTATCCACGGTCTACTTCGTATGTGCTCCACGTCATCCGCCCAAAACCACTCCACTTGCATCGGTTCTGCTGCTCTGGACTTCTGCGTAGATGCGCCAGAACCAAACATCACATCCCCGAGCTTCAATACGCCTCCCCGCCGGGATTCGGTCCGAAGATGTCAAGCGATCAAGAGAAGAAAGAAAAACACTGCATTGAGATGATATACACGATATAGTAGGGTGAAAAAGCACCGGCATGTATCAGCATACAACGGAGCGCCAACGACTCCCCGAACGGCCTCCGCTGGGAGTAGTATACGCCAACATCCCTTCCTTTTTCTATCTAGCTCTCCATCCTATTTCCGACCTCTCGTATTATGTATTTAGTGGGCTGGATCACAGTCAGCCACGGCCCTTGCACAGCCATTGTTCATTGGCCACGGGAAGAAGAAAAAAAAAACTTACCATCGGGCTGAGCAAGGATGTACTCAACAGCCTTGTCAACTGTTTCAATCAAAGGGATGAGTATGAGTATATATGGTCTCCTGCGAGACACATCTCGATTCCGAGCGTATCCGCGCGAAGAAACAAGATGACTTACCGCTGTGGATGGCATCGGCCTCCTTGTCGGGGATCTCGATGCTGAATTCCTGTAGGGAGGGAAGAAATCCCGTCAGTCAAGGACTACCAGCGAGAAGCGGAGGGATGCAAAGGAATCAGTTCGTACCTCCTCAATGGCCATCACAACCTCAACGGTATCCAAGCTGTCCAGTCCGAGGTCATTCGAGAAGTGCGAGACGCCGTTGATCTATAGCATCCACAAACAAATCTTATTAGTAAAACCACGCTTTGCCGAGGAATTCGGTCGGGACGGAATGGCGCCCGCGGAAAGAGTCAAGAGCGACGGACCTTGCTAGCATCGGTGACCTACACATTATTAAGAAAATCAGTATTGATTGCTGGAGCTTGTTTTCCGAGCCATCACGCGAGCCAGGAACGCAATGGGGATCCAGCATGACGCACCTTGTCAAAGTTCTTCAGCAGGTTGACTATCCGGCCCTCAACCTCAGTCTTGTCGAGACCGGCCGGGGCGGAGTAGAGACGGACACCCTGGTAGGCAAAACGGGGAGCGAATTGAGCCGGGCGAGCAATGGGAGAGCTGCGGATCTGAGAAGCAACGGGGGTTCTGACGGCACGAGGCACGGAAGCTCTCAGAGAGCGGACGATGGCGGAGCGGAACATGATGGCTGCGGTGGAGGGAAAGAAGAAAAAGAAGGCGCAACGGCACGAGATAGAGGAGAAGAAGGAGAGGGGAATAGATCGGACAGGCCAAGGGAGGAGGTGGGGGGGGAGATGATGGGGAAGAGGAAGAGAGGAAGAGAGGAAGAGCGAGAAAGACGAAGTCGAGTTTCTCTCGTTGCGGCTCGGGCAGGCGGCGGGCCAATCAGGCGGCGGCAGAAAGACATGAGGTAAGCGTGCCCGAAGACTTCCAATTCCTCGACCTCTTCTCGACTTGCCCCCCTCGCCTGCTGTCAATCCGCACTCTCCTCTCTCCTCCCCCGTTTCTTCTCTCTCTCTCTCCCCCCCTCGCAGAGATGGCTTCCTCTTCTCCCTCGGTCGCGAGGCTGATTGCCTACCGCCGACCTACGCCGACCTCCATTTTGACCTCCTTCCGTCCTTTGGCCTCAACCGCAAACTTCTCCTCGTCCGTGTGCCGGGCGGCCACCCCAGCTGGTCCCCCTCAGCCGGGCTTCCGTTTGCCGCCGCCTCAGAAATGGGACCAGGGCGCCGAGTCGTCCCTGGACAAGGCCTCCAAATACTTCCTCATGGCCGAGATGTTCCGCGGCATGTACGTCGTGCTGGAGCAGTTCTTCAGACCGCCGTAAGTCGTCTTCCCCCCACACGCGAGCTAGGCCTATTGAATCGATGCCAATTGGATTCGACATCTTGGGAGTTGGTCGTTGAGAGCTCAATTGGGCCTCCTGCGCAACGCTCTACCCTACCCGGAACTCTCTCCGCAGCTTCGAAACTGACGTGATGCCGCGAAACAACCAGTTACACGATCTTCTACCCCTTCGAGAAGGGTCCTATCTCACCTCGATTCCGTGGCGAGCACGCTCTGCGACGTTACCCCACCGGTGAGGAGCGCTGCATTGCCTGCAAGCTCTGCGAGGCCATTTGCCCGGCCCAGGCGATCACCATCGAAGCGGAGGAGCGTGAGGACGGCAGCCGTCGGACGACCCGTTACGATATCGATATGACCAAGTGCATCTACTGTGGCTACTGCCAGGAGAGTTGCCCCGTCGACGCCATTGTCGAAAGTAAGTTGTGGACTGCCTTGGCAGCCTTCCTGTGTGTAGAAAGGAGCTGAGCTAACCTATTTTTCCCCTCCGCGCAGCCTCCAACGCTGAATATGCCACCGAGACCCGTGAGGAGCTGCTGTACAACAAGGAGAAGCTCCTGGCCAACGGTGACAAGTGGGAGCCCGAGATTGCCGCCGCTGCCCGGGCCGACGCTCCCTACCGATAAAAAAAAAAGCCGTCTTCGAACACGGCTGTTTTTGGTCCTCACACCAAAGGCACCTCTTTATTAGACTCTGTAATAACAGTGCCATATCTGTACAATCCTTAGAGCAATGTCGATCATGGGATTGTTAGGAAGTCGAGAGGGAAAAAAGGAGTGTTTTTTTTCTCTCTCCATTCATACAAAAGATATCTGATCTGAGGTCTCATCTTCCCACTTTTGTGTATGTACATAACTAACGCTTAGCCTGCTTCATTTACCACATGTACTTGTCGAGATCCTGTGGGAGTCTTGTCCAAACGGCTCCGGAGCTCTGACAGTGTCTATCTGTTTTTCTTTTCTTTTTTTTGTTCTTATGTTGGAGGGAATCCTACCGGGCCTTGTTCATTTTGTCTATCTTGTTAGGGAATAAACTTGAGAATCAATTCTTCTTTCCTTTGTACTGGCATGTTTACCACTGTAATCAATGAGGGGGATATACATCTCTACATCGACTAATATACTTAGAAAAGCTACGCTGGTAATACTGGACGTGGACAAATTCCTTCCTATTTGTATGAACAGGTAAAATCGCTGCCTATGCACAGATGCACAAATAAACAAATGACCCCCAATAGAACCTGAACACCAGATCTCCTGCTGCTCCGTCACTCCACAATTTTGGTTTGCCTTGAAGCGTGGGGTTGAGTCCCTTTTTCTCTTGTTTTTTTTTTTTCTTCTTCTTGATTCAGGTCCCTGGTGGTTTATCCATCTTGATATGAGCTTAAAGATGACCATGGGATGATATGATGAGAGAGAGAGAGAGAGAGAGAATCGCCATCCCCTCTCTTCTAGGTAGACATGTACAACGACTGGATATTACAAATCATCCCCTTAATATAATGAAGTCCTTCGGCGTTCATTTATTTCTTCTTGCCGCCAACCTTGGATTTAATGCTCCCCTCGAAACCGGGTCTGGCCTTCTTCTTGCCTCCTCCGGCGGGTTTCTTCTTGCCGCCGCCGCCGCCCTTCTCCTCGCGTCTCTTGCGCAGGTTGTCTTCGCGCTTCTGCTGCTTCATGTCCTTGCCACGCTTGACGGCTTCGAGGCGGTCTTTCCATTCGCGCTCGGACTTCTTCTTCGCAGACTCCTTGCGCTTGAGAGCCTTCTTGAGAAGGGAGGTGTCGTCGCGAACCCGTTCGCCGTGAGCACGCTTCTTAGCGTTGAGCCACATGTCTTTCTCTTCGATGTCGGCCCGCTTCTCTTCGTCGAGACCCGCCAGACGAGCCTTCTTGGCTTCGGCCGCCTTGAGGGCAGCGGCGGGGTCTTGAGGCCCGCTGCGCTTGTGGGCCTCTCGCGCATTCGACAGCGTAGGGTCGGCGACGTTACCGTCGGCGAAGACAACGCGGCCAAAGGCGAAGTTGTTGTTCGATCCGACCGAGTCGGCGGGCGAGCGAGGCGAGGCGAGGAGGGACCCCGAACCGCCGGGGGAGAAACGACGAGCCATGGCTTCGTCCTTGACTCGCTGCTCTTCTTCCCGGGCCTTCTGTCGTAGCTCTTTCTTGTGGGCCTTGCGCTGCTCGGCTTTTTGTCGGCGCGCTTCGATCAGCTCCTGGCGGTTCCGAGCGGGCTTGCCGTTGAGACCGTCGGCGTGGCGCTTGGCACGTAGCTCATCGAGACGCTTTTGTAACCGTTGCTTGAGTTCTTCGGGTGTGGGCTTAAGAGGCTTGGGGTCTGTGGATGAGGGTTTGGAGGCATCATTAGGGTCGGAAGGAGGGATGATGGAGGATATAGAAGAGCTACCCGATTGGGGATTCGACGTGTCGAAGTCCGGAGAATTTGGCGACGAGGAGACCGACTGCTCGGTCTGTTCGGGGTTGAATTCAAGAGAAAGCCCCTCAGCGACGGCGTCCTCTCCATCAACGTCATCGCTATCCTCGGAATCCTCGGCAGCAGGTTGCTCGCTGCTTGTGCGACCGTTGGTCTTCTTCGATTCTGGTTTTTGCACGGCTTCGGCCGCCGGCGTCTTGGTGTCCTTCTTCTGCTGCTCGGCTTGCTTCTCCTTCTTAGCAGCCTCTTTGGCCTTCTTCTTCTCCTTCTGGCTTGCCTTCTTCTGCGCCAACTTCTCTTCCTTCAGTTTCTTGCGGGCCTCGGCCTCCTCATTAGACTTCGTCGAAGTTTTATCCGATTTTTCGCTCTGCTTCTGCTTCTTGGAGTTGGCATCGCCTCTGCTGAGCCCCTCTTTGGGGATTTCCGAGCCCAGCTCTTCGGAATCGGACGAGCCAGCCTCGTTCTGTTCTTCTTCCCGCTTACGTTTCCGAGCGTTCTCGTCCATCACGTCTTTGGCCGTTTTGGCGGAATCCGGGTCCAATTTGGCCCGCTTGGCTTCACGCGCTTCCTCTTTGGTCTGCTTCTTGCGTTGCCATTGGTCCTCCTGCTCAAGGGTTTTCACGGGTCAGCCGTGCTTGTGCTTGGGGGGCAGATACCAGCCAGGGAAGATGAAGATGGGAAGAAAAACGGCCATTCCAGGCACTGGGGCAGGGAGAAAAATTTTTGGCATGATAGTCACATACATTGCCCTCTTCTCCGTAATAATACTTTGCAGGAATCAAAGACAACAGACCATTGAAGGCCTGGGCATGGCTTCGTAGCCGTTCCTAACGGGCGAAAAAAAAAAAAAAGCGGCGTCAATTTTCCATGGCCTTACAAGATCGCAATGCGGGGTGGGGAGAAAAGAAAAGAACATACCTCGATATCATCCATCTTGGGTATATTTGAGAATACAGCCGTCGGTTGTAACCTCAACAGAATCCGTCCAACGCGCAGCACCAGGAGGACGATGGGTCTTGAGGGGGATCGAAAGTAGTTGAGGCCGCCTCGGAGACCTCGAAAAAATCGGGTGGGCGGTTGGACTCTTGGCATCCACTTTTTTCTCCGCTCGGCTCTCACCGCCTGCGCACACAGACGATTTTTCTGCTTATCAAACGTGCCTATCGCTGTTTGTCTTGTTTACCTCGTGCTGTACATGTACGCAGTACATAATCATCCTTCAGAGTCCTTGGTTGCTAATAGTAGATCTAATAATAGTGATTTCTACTCCCGACCAATATTCATCAGTCTACCTTCTGTCTAATGATACTTACAGTCTTGCAGTCTGCCAACTTTATCTAGACAATGCTCTCAATCCAAGCCTCGCTATCACGATGTCTAGCCAACCCTGATCGTGGCAGCCGCAAATGAATATACAGTTAATAATGCGCTGCGCGACTAAGCAGTTTGAACGTTCTTCAGTCCACCCATATATACCCCAACCAAACCCCTACATCCACTACGCCTGGATTGTCAACGCATTCGGTATATCGAGATCGGGACACGCCTCGCTCCGAACATCCGTGATCTTGTCGTATGGGAAAGGAATCGTCCAGATGAGGTCATACCTAGGAGGAGATATCTTCGTCAGCCAGACCAACCACATCTACCAGGAGGAATCATCTCGGCGCTGCGGCTTCTCTCACCGATTTTCAGGGTACTCCGGCGGGTCTTCAACGCCCAGGTCCCGAGCCATCTCCTCCATTTTCCCGTGTCGCCAGGAAATCAGGATGTTGCCGCATCCCCTATATCTCCGGACCGTCTTGCTGACGCAATGCACTCGATTTCGCCTGCAGGACACGTCCACGGGAATGTCGAGGTCGTTCGCGAGTGGCTGGACGGTTTCGTAGGAGCGTCGGTGTTGGCCCCCTGGAGAAAATATTTGTCAGCGTTGTGTTACTTAGTTAGTTACTTTCTCGGGTGCTTCGCTGCGTGGCCTAGGTAGGTAGCATACGGGAGTTAATTCTCGGAGCCATGATATGTCCGATGTCGTAGGGTGAGTGGTCTCCGAATACCTCTCGGACACACTGCGCGCGTTTCACCCCCTCGGCACTCAGCCCGCTGTCGTTCGGGTCAGGGGGCTTCTCGCCGTGGCGGATGATATATACCGTCGGTTTGTGTGAGTAGGATAGAGGACAAGCGGTGACGTGAGAGAGGGTGGCGAGGAAGAGGAGTATAGAAGGAAGGGCTATCATAGTGGCTCGGGTCCTCGAATGGGACCTTCTATATGGTGGTTTTCGATAAGTACCATAAAACAGATAGAGCACGAGTATGTAGTAATGCTACACGGGCGAACAGGCTCTTATTAGAATGTGAACTGGTTGAATAGTGCGCCGATCTTTCAGCCCTGCATGTAAATAGTGGGTTGCCTAGTGGCCATCAAGGTGCATGAACCTTGCTGAAGAGCATCCATGGATGACCTGGTCATCTGCAAGAGATTTCGCTCTTGACCGACAAATGCGCGAAGAGGATGGGGCAGCTACTTTAAAACCACCTCGAGCAATTACGACGGGCTGAAGGTACCTGTATAACATAAGCCAAGCCAAGCTGAATACTATTGTCTGCTGTTATGTAGACGCTGGGCAGGTGCAGGCCTCCCGCCCAAAAAAAGCAAAGAAAGGCAAAGACATGCTGGTCAGGCGGGTTGTCGACTACATATATCCCGCATAGTCGCAATAAACTTCAGCCCAGCCGATCATACAGGCTGCAGGGTCAGATGATCGATGCGACTTATGGGTACTTCATAGAGGGTGAGCTATTTCCATGGAGTAGTTTCAGGCTTAAAGGTTTTTTTTGGGAACTTGAGGGTGGAGGGGACAATATATAACATGTCTAGATGAAAAACCCTTGTACAATCCAATTCATCACCGTTGCAGGTGACCCACCGTTGGTACGTGTTCTGGTAGATCGTCGCCTCGCATACCAATCAAAGGGTGGGCATGGTGAGATTAATTTGAGCATAAATCAATCAATCAATCATACTCTGCGTATGTGATTATTTGGGGCATTGTTCTAATCTTTATTTATTTTACTCCCATCATGTTGAGATATATTGTTCGACTAAAACTTGGTGACACTTCTTGCCATAACTCTTTTATAGCGTACCTGTTCAAGTTTTCTTCAAATCCTCAAACACTAGCAAATTCAACGATTTTAATAAATAATTAGGTCTTTGTCTATAATATATCTAGCGTTCAATTTGGGGTGGTGAGTGGAGTGGTTGGCGGATGTATATAGTACTTGGGTAGCACTGCGGAGTTATAATATGAGACACCTCGGATGACACCATGAGCCAAAAGTACCTAGTCAATAAATATAAGCATGGTGACTATTAGACCCAGGCAGCTCGATGGGATATAGATGGGATTCTTCAACATAAGCTTACGATGGCAGATACCTTGCAGTATCTCATGCGCGTTGAACGCTGCTTAGGCAGACGCTTTGTCGCCGCTGCCGTGAAACAGGACGTTATCATCATAGTCCCCGTACAGCGATCGCTACTAAAAATGGTAACGAATGCGACAGATGCTGAAAGGCGTCAAAAAATGACAGATTTGCTCGTCGGGGTTGTCGGAGAGTCTGGAGCCCGTTTTTCCAACATCCCGTTGCTTACGCGGTGACATCAAGGTGCATGATAGTTACTAGTTAAGGGAGAGGCTATGCTTAATCAACAGAACAGGCTGATAGTTAGTTCTAGAACGGGATCGCTAGGTTGTCAAATAGCATATTCAGCCCGCAAGACTCTGCTTACTCGGTATTATTCTCAACACTTCTTTCAAGCCCCAGAACAGTACTTAGTACCTGCCTCCGCCCTCGGAGCCCACGGACATACGCAAGTTCCCTAGATTAGGTACCCCCACATCAATCCAAGGGACGGTCACCGTAGTGTATCGGAAAATATGGCTGCCTGCTGGAGGGCAGAAGGGCTCGTACGGTCTAGTAAGGACTGTAAAGTTACCTGGTGGGTATTATTGCGAGATGCTCGGCAGTCGGCAATACTGTATGTACTGCGTAATTTACTAATTAATCAATAATAGGTAGTTACCTAGCCTCAGTCTCAGTCCCGAGATCAGGTAGGGCGATTCTCTGCATCTGCATCTAGTTGTGCGATCGATACCGCTAACTGCGCCCGGATTTCCATGGCCGAGGAATGTTCGATGACGTTCGACGGGTTTTCCATCTGTCTGCCTATTCTAGACTTCTAGTAGGCGCTGCACGGCATAGCCACGACGTGTGGCTGTACACCGTACAGATAGGCGCCCAAGGTACAGAGTATTCCTGTTTATGAATTACCCGTACGGTGGAGCCGGCTTGGGCAACGCCAGCATTATTATTATTATTATTATTACAGAATACGCGCAGAACAGAACACTCTGGATACGTTAGTGGTTTTATTGGGTTTCGACCCAACAGGTTCCCTTCCAAAGGTAAACTTTCAGTGACTCGAAGAGACGCGTCTAGGGATCTGGTGAAACATGCGATAGGCGGAGACTGGAGAGGAATCACACAGAATCCCCAGATCAAGGCAAAAAAAAAAAAAAAACTCGCTGATCGTCGGATTGGCGGGGTTGACGATGCGATGATGCTATCGTCACTCGTCAGCCCTGGGGGAAACGCAGCACGGGGCAACGTGGGCGCAGCGAGGGGCACCGCCACCGCAGTTTTCTAGATGTATTATTATTAGCAGGATGTAGTATGAACGCTGTAATTCCGAGGAAGCCGTACTGCGTACCGTCTTGGCGAACGGGGTTTTCCTGGCCTGGTGGTGGGGTCTTTCCATCAGCAGCTCAGCCCTGCAACGCCAGATCACCTTATCAAGTGGCCAAACAGTGATTATAAAAGGACGAGGGGCTCCCCGGATCCCACTTCTTCCTATCATCATCCCTCCCCCATCATCACTGACCATCTTCCTCTCCAACCATCTTCAATCATCCCGATTCTTTTTCGATTCCTTCATCCCTCTCTCATCTAAACATGTCCGGCTACGACCAATACAACCAGGGTGGCTACGGTGGCTACGGCCAGAACCAGGGCTACGGACAGCACCAGCAGGGTGGCTACCCCCCTCAGGGCGGCTACAACCAGGGCTACGGACAGCAGCAGCAGCACCAACAGCAGGGCTACGGCCAGGACTACAACCGTGGCGGAAGCTCCAACGACTACTACGGCGGGAGCGGCGGCAGCTCCAACGATTACTATGGCGGCCAGCAGCAGCACGGCCAGCAGCAGTATGGCCAGTCCTCTCACGGCCAGTACGGTGGCCAGGAATCCTACAACCAGTACGGGTACTTCACTTTTTATACCCCTTCGCCTTGATACTCTTCTGTGATCACTTGGCTAACTTTCATTCACCAGAGGTGACCAGCAGCAGGCTCCCGGCGGTGCCCAGGAGGGCGAGCGTGGACTCGGTGGCGCCCTTGCCGGCGGTCTCGCCGGTGGCTTCGCAGGCCACAAGGCCGACCACGGTATCCTCGGGACCATCGGTGGTGCTATCATGGGCAGCATTGCGGAGGACGCTATTAAGAAGCACAAGAACAAGAGCGAGCAGCAAGGTCCCCCTGACTACGCCAGCGGGTACGGTGGTCACCAAGGCGGCCCCCCCTCCAACCAGGGTGGTGGTATGATGGACCAGCTGGGCGGCTTTTTCAACAAGCGGTAAACGTTGACTGCCTCCTTTTTCCTTCCTTCCCTTCGCCTCGCCTCGATTTCGCCGACGATTATGTTTACGCCTTCACTCAAGCCCGGAATACTTCTTTTTTCTGAAATGACTTTTGGCTGGTTGGGGCATTCCGTAATTTCGAGATATTTCCTTGCATATTTTTCTTTTCCACTTCGGTCTACTGTTGCGATGTTCAGACGTTGATGGGGTGTTTATTCTTTTTCATTGCCTGTTATTTGCGAATCTGAGTATACCCAGCTCAGTTTTTACGAAAGCCATGGACCCACTTTCTGAATGATGAGTCGAATTCATTACCGTGTTCCTTTCTTCTCTGATGTCACCGTCCGGCGGGGTAAAAGTAGTACAATAGGATCCTGGATAACCCAAGGCCTGGGCTTTCTCGTAGGATGAGATAGATCTATAGTAGACGGAACACTGGCTGCAGCGGGATGCTTCCACGGGAGGGCTACGCCATCCGCAGAAGCCCAAACCCCTCCTCCCGCCAAATCTTGTCAAGTTAACCGGTGAATCCCCATAACTGGGAACGAGCTAATGTCCAGCCAGTAAACCAGAATATTCTGTTTATGCTGTGATGCTTTGTGAGAGGATAATACTTGAATTCCCTCGTAACGCAGGATCATACGTTTTAACTCTACTCTAGGGAGAGGTAGCCTCTTGGTTACACATTCCGTCTGACGCCGTAACAGTAAGACATTCTCTAACCAACTGGAATCACTATAGTGGTTGTAGAGATACCAGATTTTCATCACGTTGGCATCGTTGGTAATCCTAGGATGGTGGGAAGATAACTTTGGACGGCCTCGACTTAAGATGGTCTTAAAGCGACAGACATGCTATCCAACAAGAAAAAAAAAGAAAGCTGGGGGATGCCATTGTCCTGCACGGCTATCGACAACTACTAGCACAGGACAGAAGTGGCTCACTGTGAGTCTCTCTGAGTCTCTCTCTGTAGAAGAACCCCAGGCTCTCCATAACCCGCTAGCCATATTGGGTTAGCGTATATTAATGCCTCAGGCCCAACAGTGCCAAGCCGACATCAAAAGTTCGAGCGGCCGATCTCCTTGAGACCTCCGGAGTTCCGTAATTGAACCAGCACAGCACAACATGATTGTCCGGAGTCTGTGTGCGCGGCAGAGTAAGTCAATTACTGCAATGAATACGACGGTTTCTCTTACATCGATTCCATGGCTAACGTCTCCCTCTTCGCAGGCCGCTCGTTTCTTGCCCTCGGCCGCCCGGCTCGCTTTTTGAACAGACCCTATTCAACCGAGACGCCAGTAGTCGAACCTCAAGTGCAAACTCGGATTGAGGACCGTCCGGCTGCGCAAGAGGGTTCTGTGCCCTCGGTTTCGGACGGAGCCCGAAATGCTGCCCAAGAGGCTTTCGTGAGACGCAAGCAACAAGGTAAGCATGAGCCCTGGCGCTTCTGCCTGAGCTCGAGTTTCGCAGTGTAGAGAATGTCTTAAACTGACACTGTGGTGCTTAGAACTCAAGTTCCGTGAACTTGGTAGTCAGGTTTCCAAAGCCTACCATCCTGAGGATCTCATCCGATTCCCCCCCAAGCCTTCGGACATCACCCTCGAACTGCTCCTCGCCTCTCAGACACACCTCGGACATTCGACGTCTCGCTGGAACCCCCAAAACTCCCGCTACATCTTTGGTATTCGCGACGGCATCCATATCATCTCCTTGGATGTCACCGCCGCCCACCTCCGACGTGCGGCTAAAGTGATGGAGGAGGTCGCCGTTCGGGGTGGCTTGATCCTGTTTGTGGGCACGCGACCCGGTCAGAAGCGAATCGTTCTCAGAGCCGCCGAGCTGTCCCAGGCATACCACGTCTTCGAGCGTTGGACCCCCGGCAGCTTGACCAACGGACAGCAGATCCTGGGCCACTGCGGCACGAAGGTTGTGAACGCCTTCGACGAGGAGCTGCCCGCTTATCGGGCGGTCCTGGAGGAGAGCTCCGTTCTCAAGCCGGATCTTGTGGTTTGCCTCAACCCGGTCGAGAACGACGTCCTTCTGCACGAGTGCGGTGTCAACAACATCCCTACTATCGGCATTATCGATACAGATGCCGACCCTACAAGTGTCACCTATCCCATCCCCTCCAACGATGATAGTTTGCGTGCCGTGGGTGTCATTGCCGGCGTTCTGGGAAGAGCAGGACAGGCTGGTCAGGCTAGGAGACGGAAGGCGGCAGAGGAAGGCCGTTTGACATACGCGCCGGCGCAGATTGAGCTGGGCGAGGATGCAGAGTCCCAGCAGGAGAAGCAGCAATGAAGATGATGGGGTGATTGTGTTGGTTGCGCTATCTCGGGCTTTCCTTATGCCTTTGTCCAAGATTGAAAATACGTCATGGAACTGTACTGTATAGAACATTGTATATCCTTTTGTTGTCCTGCTTTGGTATCGCTAAATGTATTAACAAATCTACTTAAACTCGGGGTTTACATTTAGTTGGGATGTTTTCTACGTCACGGGATATAGTCCCTTAGGCCAAGCAAGTCTACCTGGCGCCTTTCCATTTCCCGACTACACATTCGCGAGCTATTATATTGAACTCTAGGTTTGAATTTCTACTTCAAGTCCGCTATTGTCATGAGGGCTAGAACCATTCAACTGCAACGCCATTCTTCTCAGTCTTTGACAGTGTACACGTTCCGACCCCGTTTGTCTGTGCCCTTATACTCAACCGCCCTGCCAGAATCAGAAACAACGCGTCTCTCATCACCGTTGTGCAGGATGATATCCAAATCCTTCCAAGCAGGGACAAACCCACGGTGTTCATCGCGAGAAAACCCGACGATGACCCTGTCTTCAGTCGAGCTATACCTAAGCGTGTACCGAGAGATGGTAGGATCGACTGAAATGCCATCGTCTTCAAACCAAGTCGTAGAGAAGACATTGTTGTGGGAGCTGCCCCGAGGAGGGAATATTTCTACTCCTCTGTAATCGTCCAGCTCTTCTACTGCTAACGAGGCCTCAGTTTCGTCACCTGGCACCCTCGTCTGGACGGACTTGCCGACGGGAATCGCGCCGCCGATTTTGGCAAGCAACGGAATATTCGACTTCCACTCGGAAGGCACTTCGACCCATTGCCCTGAAGCGAAATAGGCGTATGGCGCGTTCATGTTCACGTATCCGTAATCGAACTGGGTGTTGGTCTTTCGGGGCAGATACACTTTTCCGACGTTGACGCCAGGCTCATATACACCACCAACAAGAATGGTGTCGCCGAACCAGTACTGCTCTTCACCGGATTTGAGGGACTTTGTCCAAACCTCGGGATCGGTCTCGAAGCCCCAGCCGACCCAACGTTGGGGCGGTGATGCCGTGAGATGGCTCTCCAGACCAAGCGAGTAAATATACGGTAGCATCTCATATCGGCGTTTGATCGTATCTCGAACCAGAGGCGTGATCTCGGGATACATCCATGGCTCGATCACTTCGCCTACAGAGCTGTTTCCCGGGGACGTCTTGAAACAGTTGATGGCGAATCGTGGTGAGTAGATGCCCAATTGAACCCACCTCAGAAGAAGCTCCGGGGAAGGCTGAGGTCCTAAATGAGAGATCAGCGTCATCATTCTGTTCTGAACTAAGGGGCTAACATACCTTCGAAGCCTCCAATATCATGGCCAGCACACTGGCAAAAGTAAGTTTATTTTCTGTTTCAATTTCCAGTGCAAAGAAAGAGCTTACCTGTAAGAGAGACATTCCCGTGTTCAGAGACAGCGAGTTAGATCCCTTCATTCCCTCCCAGCTGGTTACATTGTCGCCGCTCCAAGTACTGGCAGCATATCGCATAGTCCCCGGAGTGGCACTTCGAGTTAAGACGAATGGTCGGTTCTTGGGCTCCAGTTGGAGAAGCGCATCGTGAGACGCCTTTCCCATGAGCTCGGTGTGAATCGCACGGCCCCAGAGCCCAACTGTATTGTCTTTACTCTGTTTTTGCACGGCTTCGGCCACGGTTGGCTCGTCAAGAGCAACTTCCCAATCATCATTGGGAAGGGTGTATTCATTGTTATCATTCCACATCGCATCGATACCGACGCGCTTGAGACTTTGAACGCCGTCGTACCACCATTTGAAAGCGACGGCAGAGGTGAAGTCGATATGACATCCATCACCTCCAGTTGCACCACCAGCGCTCCATAACCGCATGTAACCCGGCTCCTTGCTGGCCGGGTCTTTAAAGAAACCACCCGCATCAACCAGCTTCTTAAAATCCGGGTGAGAGGCGAGAAGGAACGGCTTGATATTGCTCAGAAGACGGATCCCCCGCGAATGATACCTCGCAATCCATTTTTCTGGCTCAGGAAATCGGTGTTTATTCCAGGTAAAGACATTGCGGACCTTGGGCTCTGTCTCTGCAATCGAGTATCCGGAACTCATTTGGTGGGCGGAGCACGGGATATCGTGCTCTTTCAGCTTGTCCGCAAACTCCATAAGCACCTGATTTGCAGGTGGCTCGTCCACCATGGTATACTTATATCCGCCTGATATATACCCATATGCCCAGCGCGGAACGAGAAGTGGGAAGCCAACCAGCTCTGCATATGACCTGACCACGTCTTTAAGAGTCTTCCCGACAATTAGATACTGCTCAAGACCGCCGTAGTCTTGACGGTAGACTTTAAAATGGCCCCAGAGGCCATCCACCTCTGATCCAACAGACCAAGATCCTCTGCCGTGTGTGGTCGAGAAGATAGCCACGCATCCTTGCGCAGTGGCTTTGATGAGCAAAGGAATGTGCTTATATAGCGGATCGGTGTTATAGACATCATATCCGAAGCTATCTGTGGCCGAAAGCTGGAAATGCCGGCCGCTGAGGTCCATCGGGGCTCGCTTTTCGCCCAAACCAACGTGAAGCGCATCACGGTCATGTTCGGTATAGTTGGCGACGCCCTCTGCATCTGCAACATAGGAGCGCAATGGTAGATCTCGATACAATGGCTTGTTTTGATCCTGCCAGGACAACGAGACCACTGGGGTATGTTCCCAGTCAATCGATGCCTTTACATTGCCAGCCTCGATTGTTGTGTGAGTGCCACTAGTCGCTGTGGATACTCGAGCATTGTCGACAATTGTTGCCGGCTTTTTCACGTTCGGGTACGGAGGGAGAGGATGGTTCGGGGAGGTAAAGGTGACGCGAAACAGATCTTCGCGGATTGTCTCGAAGGAGAAGTCAAAAACTTGCTTTTTCGTATTATCCGAACGAAGGTACACCCCTGATGGAGTACTGCCCTCGACTGAAGTCTTTTGGTAGCCTTTCGGGCAAAATTCCTTCTGAGGCATTATGGCACAATTGGATAAGGGAGTGGCCGAGAATTGGGGTTTTCAAGACAGATGCACAGCATGAAGTACAGAGAACACCAAGACATGATGCCGTATTTGAATGCTTCCAAAGACCTTCTCCAAGTTCGACCTGTGGAGGAGGGTTGCGTGTGCTGGTATCCCCTCATGTCTATGATCGGATTTCGGGGATCATCTCCGATATGCTTCACTCCAGTTTCAGACGTTCAGTGGATTCCCGCTGTTATCTCCACACTTCAGTTCCCCCGCTAGGCTTGGCTTTCGAGCATCAGACCACTAACGACAAAAGGAAGTACGACCACTGCTCGGTATACATGACCGACAAGCCGATCTTTGACTTCCCCAGACTCAGCCAACACCCCCACGTTTGTTTGCTGTCTCCACGGCCATAATTCAATTGGATGCTGGATCGGATGCTGTCCGATGATGCTCATACCTTGTATGCCACCATTTGTTGCCGGTGCTCTACTGACGAGCACTACACCTATCACATGGATGTTGGACATGGAACGTTTTGCCCGGGGGTGGCTGGCATTAACTTCCCCACGGGGTTGAGTTTCCCATTTCTTTAGGCCGTGCTGTTCAACACTTTAAAGGGATTAGAGATGTCGTTCTAAATACGTCGCTTTGCCCCTTTTCCGCTTGTATTCTCACCTCCTAGTAATTTGAACAGAATCTTGTGTCCCTAGCTGGATTTCTTCAAATCTGGGATTACACCTCTCTCAAAACACCAAGGACCGACGAGGAACCGTTGAAGTATGTCACAACAGTACGAGTCCCCCTATTCAGGAAAACAGATACAAGAAGAGCAGATTGAACATGCTCCAACCGAACCTGTCAACAACCATTCCCAACCAGGCCAGCATAAACAGGATAAAGCCCTCGAGCTGATCGAAGATATGGGCCGCTCCACCATCCTGACAGCAGAGAGTAACTCGAAGGTCCTCCGGAAGATCGACCTGAGACTGCTGCCTCTTCTTTTGGGCATCTACTTCTTGCAGCAACTTGACAAGTCTACTCTCTCGTACGCGTCAGTTTTCGGACTGATTGAAGACGCAAACCTCAAAGGCCAAGAATACTCCTGGCTGGGATCCGTGGTCTACTTGGCCCAGCTGGTTGCTCAACCATTGTTGGCGTATATTTTGGTCAAAGTGCCGCTGGGGAAATTCCTAGCTTGTACTACCTTTCTATGGGGCATAGCGTTGACATGCATGACCCCGGCGAAAAGCTTTGGAGGGTTGCTGGCTTGTCGACTTTTCTTGGGGCTGTTTGAAGCTGGAATCCGTGAGGCCCTATCATTTACAGTGCTCGGTTTTTAGTATGTGGTCTAACTATCGCGTAGCTCCTGCGTTCATTGCAATTACACAAATGTGGTATCGTCGTCTCGAGCAACCTATGCGACTTGGGTCGTGGTATGCGATGAATGGTGTGGTATACATGGTATGTTTGTTGCGACGGGCGTGGGCAGTTCATTGTCTGTTTGCTGAGGTGGAATCCGAATTGGCAGTTCGGAAGTCTGATAACCTACGGTCTTGGTCATATACAATCTTCAGTCTTGGAGCCATACCAGGTAGGAATTCATTTCCGCTCTTGAAAGCGAATCTGATATTGACTGTCCTCTTGTGTGTACTAGATCATATTTTTATTTTTCGGCCTCATCACCATCGTGTTTTCCTTCGTCGTGCTGTAAGTGGGGAAAACAAATGATTGCTATGCTCTTCTGACATGTCATGAAAGTGCCTTTATGCCAGACTCGCCGGTGAAATCCAAATTTCTCGAGGAAGAAGACAAGCTTTTAGCAATCGAACGGTACATACTACAATCCATGGGGTAATGAATAGCTACTAACAAGGATGGAATAGACTTCGAATGAACCAACAAGGAATAGAGACCCACGAGTGGAAATGGGACCATGTGAAGGAGGCATGTCTTGACGTCAAATCATTCTTTTGGTTTGCCTTGATGTTTTCTATTTCGTAAGAGGCCCATCAATATCTATAATTCCTACAATTCCTAGCTTACATGAAACAGGATCCCTAGTGGCGGTATCTCGACCTTTGGCCCGTTGATCATCCAAGCTTTTGGCTTTGATCAATTCAAAACCATCCTCTTCAACATACCGTTTGGTGCGGTTCAGCTTGTAGCGACTATGGGAGGGGCATGGTTGGCTACATACCTCAAAATGAAAGGGCCTGTGATAGCTCTTCTATGTCTCCCTGCTATAGCCGGGTGCGTGATGTTGCTAGAGTTACCGCATGATGATGCGCATAAAGGGCCTCTTCTTGCAGGATATTATATAGTACGTCATGGAAACAGACCATCTGATACTGATGTGCTAACTACCACTTAGATATCGGTCTATCCGGCGATTAGTATGTCCTCCTTGGGCTTCTAATTGTATCAAGCTAACTTACGCTTCCGATTAGCTCCAATGATCTACTCATGGTCAGCAGGAAACACTGGCGGTGAGACGAAAAAGAAAGTCACCAATGCTATACTACTTGTTGGGCAATGCGCTGGAAATGTATGCTGGGACACCCAAGAAAGTTAACCCACTATTAATGCAGAACAGGTCCTTGGTCCAAACCTTTATACGACCGAAGAAGCACCCTTATACCGAAGAGGGCTACTGTCAAAGTGAGCCATCGCCATGCCTTATTTTACTATCTGTAGGACTTACTAACTCGATTGCAGCCTTGCAATGTTCTGTGTCCTGATTTTCCTTTCCCTGTAAGATTTATCAGAGAAATTTCTCTCGCTTACTTGACTGATAGCTATAAAGGATTAATATGGCATACCTGCTATTTCTGAACAAGAAACACGAGAAGAAACGTGTGTCAATGGGCAAAAGCGCGAAGATCATCGACCACTCGATGCATGCTGTTGGCGCGTTTCAAACAGACAAGGAAGGGTCAGACCAGCACGAAGTAAATGATGATAATGCATTCAAGGACCTGACTGACTGGGCAAACGAAGACTTTGTGTATGTTTACTAAGGGGGTATTTCAAGAGATATTTGCATGAAGCTGAGAGGAAATGCGTTGGTCTGGGCAGGGAATGAACTGAAGGGTAGTTTCAGATGTAGGATATCAGCACCAAGACTTCATATTTAAACAGTGTGCTCGACAATGTTCACACCATCATAGCTCCCTCTAGCTAAGTGTAGAAAGACGAAGCCAGCAGTTGCCGAGCCGGCGATGCTCCGAGCTTCACCCCGCTCCACTTCTTCCCATCTCTTTCGTCCGTCTACACATGCCCCTGCCATTGCTCCATGTTTATCATTCAGGTCTGACTATCTGTTTCTCTTGTCATACCATCAATTTCGCTTCGTACTCTGCACAATGGAATCAGATGACTCCGGGGTAGTGACGGCTCCCCCGTGGAAAAAGCGAATCCCGGTATTTGCGTACCCCTTTACATCTTATGCTTATGATACTATTGAATTGAAAGAAACTAAATGCATGGTTTTATATCTATAGAAAGCTTGCAGCAACTGTCGGCAGTCAAAGGTATGATTACCACCACCAGCTCATCCGATACAGCAGCTATCAATTTACGCTTTGCCATAGGTTAAATGTGATGGAAAACGACCATGTACCAGGTCCTCCGCTCGACTCATTTTCTATCATCATAACAAAGTTGCTGAGGTCCAAGTAGATGTGACAAGCTCAGGAAAAAGTGCGTGTTTTTCGAAGCACCTAAAGATCCAGCTACCCAGTATGTACCTCACTTTCTTACTGCAATGTGTTATAACGTCATACTTTTCTCACAATTGAGCCTTGCTATGCCACAGAAGAATAGAGACGGTAGAAAAAGAAGTCCAGCGCTTAGATGAACAGCTTAAAGAAATGTGCGAGCTTTTTTATTCACAGAGGTCGGAGTCTTGTCAAGATGGGTTTCCAATCTCATCGACTTCCCAGCCTGCCACCGCTTCTGCATCCATGGCTACGTTCGATGCATTGACGGATGCAGTAGGGATTCCCTACAGTGATCAGTATAATGTATCTGGGATTCAGAGAGAGATGTCTCTTCAAAATACCTTACAAGGGACTAATTCAGAGACAACCCGTCCCTCGAAACGGAAACGATCTGGGTTTGAGGTCAGGGACGATCCAGTGTCGGATTTCATTAGCAAAGGCCTTATTACGCTTGACTATGCAGTGTCATGTTTTAAGACGTGCGTTATAGCCATTCTGTTGCGTCAGGCTTCATGGAAAATGCTGATATTAGACCTCAATTTAGGTTTTTTCAAGGATGTGTATGTGTGAACACACATCTGGCTTCATTCTGCCACTCTAGGATAATAGCTAATATGAAATGAGATACAGGACAGATATATCCCAATCTTTGACCCTGGATATGATACGTTTACTTCGGTACGCTCTCGGAGTAGCATTCTTCTGAACGCCATATGCACTATTGGTAGTCGCGTTGAGAGTGGGATGAAAAACGATCACCGACGTACTCCAAACTGTGCTAATAGCCTATATAGGATCCGGCTCACAAATGTCTGATCTACTGCACGCAGAGCTTAAGCGGTGGATCAACGTTATTATCCAAAACGAGACGATGAGCTGCCTCGAGTCGGTACAAGCCTTGCTAGTTGTCGCCTGCTACTCGGCCGAGCGCTCTCTGCTGCTGTCTTTTGCAACGCGGATGGCCCTGGACTTGGGCCTGGATGAAGCGTTTGAAGAGCTCACTCACAGACTGACAATGCAGGAAGTCGAGGAGACACCCGACATCCCGGGTGTGAGGGAAGAAGAGCGCATCCTTATGGGAAAATCGAGGACATGGTTCGGGCTCTTGGTTTTGGAGCATATGTATGGCTTGGATTGCATTTCTGCTTTTCCCGACTATATATGCAGAAGGGTGACTCATGATCTATAGATTCCGCGTGGACGGTGGAAAGCCCCCGGGGATTCGAATGACTGGAAATGCCCGTCGATGTCGCATGTTGCTTCGCCATCCTTCATCCACGGTACTAGATCTGCGTCTGTTTTCTCAGGTGGAGGTAAGCCAGCCATAGTAATCTTGTTTGCTCGAAGCTGACGAGAGATTAGTTGAATGTGATCCGAGGTACAGTTATTGCATGTGTTTCTCGAGCAATGCTGATCCTAGAACTAGTCAGCATCAACGATACTCTAGGCGCAAGTCAGACTCTAGACCGAACAGATATTGCGGACTTTGTTCACGAGGCTAAAGTAGACCTTGACCTATGGTTCGAGTGAGTGCGCATTGCCATCTTCAGGTTCATGTTATAGCTGACAGACATCCAGTGACTGGTTGCGAATAATCGGTAACGGCCTTTGCAAGCCCAATATCTCTGATTTTACATCTGCAGAAACTGACCCAGACACAGAAGATACAACCTCAGCAGAGCAGGAAAAGCCATACCTACTTGCCGCACTACGAGTCCAGAAATGCTGGTCCGAAATGATGCTCCACTGCAAGGCCCTCCGGTCCTTGGGTGTAGAGAACGTTGCGTAAGTTCAAGTCTCCCTCCCGGCCTGAACGATCTCCACCCTTGAAAACCTCATACAATGTCTCACAAATGCCCTCATACCTAGGACCATGTCCCCCGTTGAGCGCAACATCTTACTCATGGCCAAAGCCAGCGCCCGCAAACACCTCCGCCTCATCAGCGTCGAACCAGACTTCTACCTCGCCAAGCTCAAGTACGCAATGGACTTCGTCTGGGCCAAATGTGCCTTCTGCTTCCTCCTGCTCCTCAAGCTCTCGCGGCTCCTGCCCGAACGCAAGGAAGAGCACCAGGAACTGCTCGACCACGGCACTCGGCTGCTCGACCACGGCACTCGGCTGCTCGACGAGCTGGCCAAGTCCGGCTCGAATAGCGACACAACCGGGAACGGCAACGTCTACTTGCATATCCTGCGACTGAGCATTGAGAAGTACGGCCGGACAGTGCAGGAGAATGAGGGCCAGACGGCGACGGCGACGGCGGCAGCGGCGCCGTTCTGGGAGTTGTTTGATGCGCAGGCAGACCTGCAGTCGTTTGTGCCGGAGCAGTTTGTGACGGAGTGGGATTTTCCTGGACTGAATCTGTTTTATTTCCCGACTGCGTGGCAGGATTTCTTTGGAGATTTTTCGTTGACGGTTTGATTTGATTTGCTTGGGACTGAGCAACAGGGATTGTTTATGAATTTGGGTTGAGTAACATCATGCATGATGGTATCTAGTACTGGTGGGAAAGTAGGTAGAAAGCAAATTGAATGCTCCTTGGAAAACAAAGCCCTCTCTAATTCATGGTGAATGCCAACATAAAAAGGAAGTCTAAAGCCAACTTTTCCCCTCATTCTTGTTGAAAATGAACGAGACATGGATATCAAAAAATGAGAAAATAAGAGTCATCACAATAAATAGACAAAGAAACGAGCGCCAAAGTCACCTTCTAAATGGATATGGCGGCCCTTGCTTAGCCCAAAGCTCTCATGGTAAGTTCGACCCTGGACGCACTATTGATTAGCATCTGTGGACAAAGCTCGAGTACAATGGGAATGGCGAAAACTTACACGGCGAACGTTCCCGCCGACACAGGCATAGCCCTCAGCAGAGTGGGACCCAGACCTCTCCAGAACCCACCGAGTCCCTCAGCAGCGTAGGTCTTCTTGAAGCAGTCCCGCATCGACTTGAACTGCTGCTGCTCGCCGAACCCATCGCACTGCATCTTGCTCTTGATCACGTCGAACGGATAGCTGCTCAGCCAGAGCGCCTCGCCCGCCAGACCACCGTAGGTGGCCACCTTGAGGCTGGAGATCTCTTCACGCTTGACGTTGTTGCGCTTGGCATCCTGGTTCATCAGGTACTCGAAGGTCAGGAACCACATGCCGTACGCCTGGATCTCTCGGAGATAGGTGACGGTCTGGCCGCGGAAGAGACCGCGCAGGACACCTTCATGGGCGGAGAGCTTCTTGATACAGTCGATCGGACCGCTGTAAAGACGGCCTGCCCCGTGAGGCTGAGTCTGCAGACGGATACGGACGTGCTCAATAGGTCCCGAGAGCACCGAGTTGGTGATACCAGCAAAGCCTCCGGCCATGTAGTACTGGCCGTAGGAAAGGCTGCTGTCGGCGTATTTCTTCTGGTTGAGCGCCTCCAGCCTTCTTCGGGCTTCGTGGAAGGCGCCGAATTGCACGCTAACCTGGTATGGGTCAGTTCCAAATTGAGGGGTGGCTATCTAGAATATCAGGGGGGGAGTGAACTCACACAAGCACCGATTCCAATCAACGGAGTCAAAGTGCCCTTATAGAAAGCAAGGGGCCCCTCATTTTTGAAGATCTTCTGGGCACAATCAAGGGCACTGGAGTACTGCGTGGTCGTTTGCAGTCGCACCTTGACAATATCTGCAACGGTTAAAACCAACGTACATAGGTTGGCATCGTGAGACGAGCTACTAACCAAATGGTTGACCTAGAAGAGAATTAGCGGTGTTCGGTTTATTATATCGTCTTTTTGTTCTTTATTTTTTCAAGATACTGGCACCCCAGACATGTACACATGCAGGCGCAATGGCTCTGGATGCTTCATATCGCTGCGCCTTCCATTGACATACCCAGAAGAACTTGCGCAATTCCGCCAGCTGCCCCCGCGGACAAATCCTTGACCGTGCGGAGGGCTCCGCCGCCCTTTTGCAGGTCTTCAAAGGCCTCCGATTCCATCTCAGCTGCCGGACTTAGGCGAAAGGGGAGTCAATTGGCCCGGATACAAGGAGAACGCGAACGCAGGAGAGAAGAAGAGAGGGATGCAGAGAGGAAAGAGGCAGAAATGGGTACAATAACGTGCTTATCGGGATAAGAATGCGGGCCTCCGATTCGGCGGGGACGCCGACACACGTGACTCCGAGCGGGAAACGAGGCCGTAACGATACCGTATTCCGGTACGACAGGCACCGTACCGCTCGGACTCACCGCCCGCAACACGCTAAACCCGATCGAGGCTGTCTTCTCTCTGCCGGCCGGAAAGAAAGCGGACAGAACGAGAAAGTTGCTGCGACCACATCCATCCCTCTCAATTCCCCTCCCCATTATGCAGAGGCGGGCGGTTCTGGAGGTAAGTCTTGCTGTCCCAGAGCTGCTCTTTCTGCAATTCCCATTGTCTGATCTGATTCTTCTCCACAGCTCTCCCGCCGCCATGGTGTCGACTGGTCTTGCGCAACCAGACGAAGAGACACTGCTTTTACGCCGACGCTAACCTACATTCCCCGGCGGAGTTTTCGATCATCTTTCAGATCGCTCGACTCCTCCGACTCGTCATCGACCGGTGCAGGGGATGATGGAGCTGGTGCCCCGGCTACGCCCACGGGGCCGAAGTTTGGCTCCCGCTGGGGCAGCCGACAAGCTCAAGCCCAGAAACCGGCAGGTCTGAGTCCGGCTGAGCAGGCCATGCGCGAGGCTTTATTAGAAAAGGGTAAGGTCGAATTGCAGCAGCGACAGCAAACTCTACAACAAAAACACGAACGGCAGCAGCAGCAGCAGCAGCAACAACGAGATCCAAGACATCGCCCACAGCACCAGCAGTACCCGGAGGTGCATTCCCACGATAGACAACGCCGTTTCGCGTCGCCGGAAGGGAAAAGAGTATGGAAATGGGATAAGAACAGAGGACCAGTGCTTCCTTCCGCAGGTGAGCCTGAACCTGGCTACCAACTTTCGAGAGCCCTCCGAGCGAAGGACTGGACATGTCCGGACTGCATGCATCATAACTTTGGGAGAAATAAGGAGTGTCGGTGTTGCAAAGCTGTTAGGCCGGGCATCGATCAGCGTCCTCCGCATCTGCAACCTGCGCGCCCTAAAAGTAATGATCCTGAGCCTAATGGTATATTCAGGAAGGTATACTCAAGGGAGGGTAAAGTGGACGAAAACGGTATAAATATGAGAACCAATGCCTATAGGCGCCATTGGGCCGAGCGCGGTCAATTCGTCGGCGCTCGACTCGTTCCTGACGGTGCCGAGCCCACCAAGCCACAAGCGCAACGTCCTGAAACTGAAAATGAAGAAGAGACTCGGTCCCGTCGATGGGAACCTCGGCCGGAGGCGGAGGACAAAGTTGAGAAGAAATCCGATAGCAAGGCCGAAGAGAAGGCAGATCCCTGGTCATGGAGTTTTTCGCCGCAAAGTTATAATGCACATGCGGACAATGCTACGCAAGAAAAGACGTCAAAAGGTCGCGACGGACGCAAGCAAAGGCAGTTTGAGGTGGAGGACGAAGAGTTTGATGAGGATGACCGGTCCCGTCGCCGTGAAGAGCGCAAGCGGAAGAAGAGAGAGAAAACGAAGCAGAAGGAGGTCGTCGAAACCGCCCCGGTCCCGTTATACCTCCCAGAATTCATCAGCGTCAACAACCTTGCCGACGTCATCGGTGTGCGTCCGGCCCAGTTCATTCAGCGAATGGAGGAAATGGGCTTCGAGGATGTCTCATACAGCCACGTCCTCGACGCCGAAACTGCGGGTTTGGTTGTCTCCGAATTCAACTTCGAACCTATCTTCGACACTGGGGCCGAGTATGATCTGACCCCTGCGCCCGAGCCCGAGGATAAGTCGCTTTTGCCGCCTAGGCCGCCTGTAGTGACCATCATGGGCCATGTCGACCACGGTAAGACGACAATTCTTGACTGGCTTCGCAAGTCGTCTGTGGCTGCCTCGGAACATGGGGGTATTACGCAGCACATCGGCGCCTTCTCTGTGTCCATGCCTTCCGGAAAGACGATTACCTTCTTGGATACTCCCGGTCACTCTGCCTTCTTGGAAATGCGCCGTCGCGGTGCCGACGTGACCGATATAGTTGTTCTGGTTGTTGCGGCAGATGATAGCGTCAAACCTCAGACGATTGAAGCTATCAAACATGCAACTGGATCCAATGTTCCCATAATTGTCGCTATGAGCAAGATCGACAAGGGAAACCTTGACCTCGACAAGGTGAAGCAGGATCTTGCCACCCATGGTGTCTACGTCGAAGACTATGGAGGCGACGTGCAGGCGATTGGTGTGAGTGGTAAGACCGGCCAAGGAATGCTGGATCTTGAAGAGGCCATTGTCACTCTTTCGGAAATCCTCGACCACCGCGCCGATGTCGAGGGCAATGCTGAAGGTTGGGTTATCGAAGGTACGACAAAGACCTACGGACGAGTCGCAACGGCACTCATTAGACGGGGTACACTCCGGCCGGGTGACATCATCGTTGCAGGGGATACCTGGGCACGGGTGCGTACACTCAGAAATGAGGCTGGCGTTTCGATCTCTGAAGCTACTCCCGGGATGCCCGTGGAGATCGATGGTTGGAGAGAGCAGCCGTCGGCTGGCAGTGAGATCCTGCAAGCCTCAGACGAACAGCACGCTAAGGAGGTGGTCGAATACCGTCAGGAGAGAGCCGAGACCGCCAAATTGGGCGAAGATACGGCAGCCATCAACGAGTCTCGGCGGGAGACCTTGGAAAAACGCCGACAGGAAGGATCCAAGGACGGAAAAACCGGCGCCGACCAAGATACGTCCGGACCCGAAGCAGTGAATTTCATTATCAAGGCCGATGTTGACGGGTCGGCGGAGGCCGTCTTGAACTCAGTCACGGCGATTGGCAACAATGAGGTGTATGCCAATGTTCTTCGCTCTGGGGTTGGACCCGTCGGAGAGTTTGATATCGAGCACGCGGCCGCAGCCAATGGCCACCTGGTCTCTTTCAACATGCCCGTTGACCCGGCCATGATTCGGATGGCCGAAGCGCGAGGCTTGAAAATAATGGACTACAACATCATCTACAGGCTCATCGATGATGTCAAGGAGATTCTGAGCGAGAAATTGCCTCCGACCGTATCTACTCGGGTTACCGGAGAGGCTGAGATTGGGCAGATCTTCGAGATCAGCGTCAAGAGCAAGGTGAAGATGCCCATCGCCGGTTGCAAGGTTCGCAACGGGGTGATCAACCGGGCCCGGAAAGTTCGCGTGATGAGAGGCCAGAAGGTTATCTACGAAGGTAAGTCTAAGACAATCTTACAAATATGCTGTGCTCTTATTGGGAATATGACACTGATTTGTTTCTCTTTCTGTTCCCAGGCATGATAAGCTCTCTGAAGAACGTCAAAAAGGACGTGACAGAGATGCGCAAGGACACCGAGTGCGGTATCGGATTTGAAGACTGGACGGACTTCGCCGTGGGCGACCATGTCCAGTGCTACGAGGAGATCTTCGAGAAGCGACATCTCTGATCTCCTTCCCTGTTCACTTTCCCGCTCACTGTAAGGAGCCGGGAGTTCTCTATCCTTCTTGTAACATCTATTGGATCTTTGTTTGCATTGGTCTCCGGCGTTTTATCTCATACAGGCGAACCCGTTTGCAGCATTATATTTGCCTTCTAATTGGGAGGCGTGCGTGTTGGGGCATGCTTCGAAAAACATAGCACGATGAAAAGACGACGCAGCGCAGACCCAACGAGCGAGGTATTCGAAATCTCCTCTATATGTATTTACATGTACAATAAGATTTACATAACCATCATTCCCTCTGGACACATACAATAGATATCCATGCATGCATGTATCATCTATCTCGCCTTCCACCTCACCCTACTCACCCACCTCGCCCAATCCCTCACATCCTCCCTCTCCAGGATCCTATCCACCGTAAACCACTCGCGCGCCAACTCCTCATTGCTCGCCATGCGATGCACAAAGCTATGGCACGCACGACACAGCCACGCCACGCTATTCAGCATCCACTCCTCATGCCAGCCCTTCTTGCGCACCTTGTCGTGCACCCCGCGCGGAATCAAATGATGATACGACAGCGGGATCCAGTCGCGCTCACAGATCTCGCACGCCTCCGTCCGCGTCGTCGCCCATACCGGCGGCGCCCGCGTCACGGCCCCGACGTACTCGCTTACCACGCGGGCGAGGAAATCCGCCACATCACTTGCGTCGCTGGGAGATGGGAGGAGGCCGTATACGGTCAGCGTGTCGGAGACGGAGGCGGGGAGGGTCGTGAGGATGGATTCGAGTGTGGAGGAGGGCAGCGGGTTTGGGGTGTATCGGTCTCGCAGGGCGGAGGAGCGTTGGATGTTGGTGTAGGTGAGGGATTGGAGGTCGGGGGGGAAGGAGGTGAAGATTTCGGTGGCGAGGAACTGTGAATGATTGATTTCAGGCTTAATTTATTATCGCTATTATATTATCTGGCAAGGAATTGATTTGGTACATGCTGGTTGCATATAGATATGGGCTGGTTGATCTTTCGGGGGTGGGGGTTATGTACATCGATAAAATCCGCTAGTTCTTCTGGATTGCCTCGTAATGCACTGGAGTCGGATTCTAAGGGTTCTGTTATGCGAGTCTCTTCTTTCTTCACTTTTCCATTGCGACGGGGACCGGGCTTATGTGCCTTTCGCTTTGTCTTGGTCGGTCGATGCGTGCCGGATTTCTCGACGATGGCACTGGACAGACATTCTCGGAAGACAGGGTAGTTGGCGTCGAGGGCCTCGGAGGTCATTGGGATGGAGAGGACTGGGGTTCATTCAGGCTGGATGAGTAGAAGAGTAGAAGGAAGAGAGAGAGTTGCGGGACACGAGGGCTGACATCATACCCCGCGACCTGGGGTGTGACACATACATGCGGAGTACAGTAGTTTATGGAAGATGCTAGATCGTACTCCGAACACCTACAACTCATTCCACCACTTACTCCGTAATCGAACGGCATCATGCGGCCCAATAGTGTTTGCCTTTGACATATACGGCACTCTTCTTGCGGTGGACTCGATTGCCGCGGAGCTGCAGCGACACTTTCCCGAGGATAAGGCAAAAACGGTCGCCGAACTATGGCGGCGTCATCAACTCGAGTATACATGGAGACTGAACAGCATGGGTCGGTACCTGCCATTCGACCAGGTCACGAAGAATGCACTTCTCAATGCGCTAGACCAGAGCCAAGTAGCCTTAACCGGCGAGCAAATCCAGAGTCTGGTAGCAGCCCATGACAGCTTGTCTGCTTTCTCGGACGTGAGTCCCATGTTAGAGCAAAGATCAAACACATCCAGCCGGTCATTTTTACGAATGGCACCGCAGACATGGTGGCCAGGTCTGCCTTACGCTCAACGTCATTGTCCCAGCAGGCATCCATCCTCAAGTGATCAGCGTGGACGATGTGAAAAAGGTTCAAGCCGGCGCCGGAAGTCTACAAGGATCTCGCCGAGAGAGTCGGAAAGACAGCCTCCGAGCGACAAGACATTTGGGTCATCAGCGGCAATCCATTTGATGTGATCGGAGCCGGAAGCACCGGCCTGAATACCATCTGGGTCGACCGCGCTGATGCCGGATGGATCGACCGGGCCTTTCCCAGCTTGGAGCAGGTTGTGGATATAATCTCGAGACAGGTACAATGAGATTCTACAAGGATACAAACCAAGCAACGAGGTTGATTGGCAGGAGTGTACGCTGTAAATATTTCCAAACGCTCCACGCAGAAAGAAGGATTTGGGGTAAGGCAGCAATTGGTCTGACCTTCCATTTCCCCTCCGGAATCCATGGGAGAATAGTGGATGACAGAGTGAATAGGAAGGTGTGATCAGTAAGGTATGTGAAGAAGAAAAAGAGGGAAAAGGAAACCGCAAAAATTTCAATTTATGGGCGCGCCTTGACCGCCTTTGTTTATCGATAAGGCGTGCTCCGCTAGCGTCGCTCAGCCGACAAACACCAGGCGGCAGAATAACACATCTTCATCGTCATCGTCATCCATCCGCAATACATTATTAGGATTCTTTTCCTTTTAATCACCTGGTTCATCATGGAGACTAGACCGTGGAATCTTAACAAAGCTGCCTGGCTCTATCCTTTCCGGGTTTGTCTATTGTGGTTACCCATCGCCTTCTCATGCTGATGTCTTTCGCTGTTTCTGTAGGGTCTCTATTATTTCGTCTCCCATCGCTTCTTATGGCCTCTTTTCAAGACCCGGCTGATCCCCATCGTCTTGTTGTCAACCTTCATCTACTTCCTACTATTTTTCTTCACCTACCTGCCGCAAGTGGCCTTTCTCTCCATTTTCCAAGGTAAAGGGGCATGGGTCAACGGAGCCTTCCTGGTGCTGGAAGAAGGCGCGGTCATAGTGGCCTTGCTGTTCGAGGCCTTCTTCGTCGACGAAACGCTGGTGGACATCTTCGACGCTGTATTGGTGAACGAAGGACAAGGCGAGCTGGTCACCACGTCGCGGGTGTTATACCCTCAAGGCGATGACGTCGTGCAACGACTGGGAAAGCCCACCCACAGCGCCGTCTACGCTCCCTTCTCGCTGCGACAGATAATAGAATTCATCGTCCTGTTACCGCTGAACTTTATTCCGGTGGCAGGCACGCCAATGTTTCTCGTGCTCACGGGGTATCGAGCGGGCCCGTTCCATCATTGGCGATATTTCCAGCTACTAGACCTATCCAAGCCGCAGAGGAAGGATAGAATTCGTCAACGACAGTTGCAGTACACCTCGTGAGTTCCCACCCAGACCCTCGGTCGGACCGATCCACCCCGGACATGATTGAAATTAATCAACGAAGTCTACAGATTTGGAACAGTGTCCCTGCTGCTTCAGCTGGTGCCTATTCTTTCCATGTTTTTCCTGATGTCGACCGCGGTTGGTTCAGCCCTTTGGGCAGTGGACATCGAGAATAAACGCCGTCTCCTCGTGGAATCCGGTCCGGACCCAGTGCGTGACTTCCACGATGATGAGAATTAAATGACGCCATGCATGATATGAGATGATTCCCCCCTTCCCCTTTTTCATCAATACTTTCGGGGCCTCTTTTTCCCTTTCAATTTTGTTTTCTATATTCCCATTAATACATTGTCATATCTTACAGGAATTCATTTATGAAGCAGTGAACCAGATATAGATGATACTCTGGCTTCGGACGATCCCAATGTGGCTCGCATCTTGACCGTACTCTGAGTAGAGACTGGTAGCATTGACCGTACTCTGAGTAGGGATTTGAAATCCTTTCAGGTTTAACTCGCAACGGAACGAGTCAACGAGATGAACGAATTTCCAATCTGAGATACCCCTTTTTCTGGTCTTTGTTACAGCCTATGCCTTATGAGGCTAGCCATGCGATGGAACACTGGGCCCATTGGACCCCTGAAACTGGACAACAATATCATGGCTTTCGGGTGATTGGAGGAATTGGGAGTAAAGGCCGGTCCGGATCTGAGTTGGCGGATCCGCTGCAGCAGAAGCCATGGCTCTGCGTGCATGCATGACTCGGGGGACTGGAGGAGGAGCGACGAGGGAGGAGGAAAACTGACTAACGTGACTGCCTGAGGACGCTCGGGATTTCCGATGACGCATGCCACGTGATCGGGATCCCGGACCGCCCATCGCCGCGTCTTTGACCAGCTTCGAGCGTTTCTCTGCCAGACTCCACTGCTTCCCCCGAGGAAATACTGTTGACCGGAAAATGCGCCCGTTGTTGTGTTCCTGCGAATTGTAATTGTCAACCTACTTCTCTCTCGCTGGCCGATCCTCCCTGCTTGCAGCAAGTTACTTTCCTCCGCAGATCTCCCGGAATTCGATCCCCAGGTTCAATCCAGTCCGTTACTGTTCCACTCCATCTTGCTGGTGCTGGCGTTTCACCTAGGCTTTCTGTGCGAGTTCCATAAAATGCGAAGAGCCCAGCGCCCCCTGCGAGACACATGATATACAACATGCTCTAGGCGCTCGCTCATGCGACCTGAAGCATGAGCGAGAAACACCCGTTGCGACGCCTCGATGCCAATGGACCAACGAACCAGGCTGCGCAAGGCCTGCGATGCCTGCAGTATTCGGAAAGTGAAGGTATGTCCAAGACACGATGGCGCTTCTTGCGCGCAAGGCAAAAAGAGTTAGGAGCTGAATGGTTCTGTCCCCCAGTGTGACACTAGCGGCCCACCCTGTCGGTCGTGCGCCAGTTTGGATATTCCCTGCACCTACGAGCGGCCGAGTCGACGCCGCGGTCCTCCAAATCGCCATGCAGAGGCCTTCAAGAAACAAAAGCTAGGCGCTTCGCCAGCTGACTCTCCAAGTCCCTCAGACCTGCCTTCACCGGTTCGTCCCGCATCGATTGTATCGGTCGGAAACAGCTCTTCCTCTACACCCTTCCCGTCGTCAGTAGAATCAATATGCCCGATTTCCACCGTGCGACTCTTGATTGATGACTTCTTTACGTACATCCACCCTCTGATTCCCATCCCCCACGAGCCCACGTTCCGGGCGGCCTTCGATAGAAGGGAAGACCTCACCAATCGTACGTTTCTGGCCCTCACGGCCTCTATGATCGGGACACTTGTGGCCTCGTTCCCTCGGCGGCCCAGGCTGCATTTAAGAACGGAGGCTGAGAGGGCGGCGTTCCCCCACTCGATGGCCATGGTCAAGAAGTGTCGCGACGTTGCCGTGCAAGCCCGAGGTATGGGCTATCTCGACCGAAACGCCACCGTCTACGATGCAGCCATCAGTTATAACCTAGGCATCTGCTCGGGCTATGTGTACAGCATACGTCAGTGTCGTACGTACCTGGCCGAATGTTTAACGATGTTACATGTGTATGACCTGTGTCGCCCGCCCCATCGGTTTTCTTCGTGTGCAACTAGTCCGAATTCTGCGCTGTCGCCGCTATCGCAGGATCAATCTGGTGCGACGGAGAATGGTCCGGTCGATTTGATTGAACAGGAACTCGGGCGGCGTCTTTTCTACACCACATTAGTCGGATATCGAACCCTACAGCAAATGGGCTCGACTGATACCACCTTCCACGTTCCCCCAGAAACCCCTACCGATCGGTACCCTCCTCTCCCGCTCGAGGTGGACGATGAATACATCTTTTCTACACACGTAGATCCCCAGCCTGCCCATCGAGTGTCCCGCCTCGTGGGTTTCAACGCCAACGTTCGAGTGTATAGTTCATACAATTCACTCTCGGCATGGGAAATCGCTTTCGGTAGTGGCCAGGTCTATGACTGGGAACGGCAACGAACGACCATTTGGGACTGCTTACAGAAAGCCAAGTCTGCTTTTGACGGGGTTCCGAAAGAACTGTCGCTTCAACGGGCTCCGATCCCCTCTCTGTCAAGCCGCGAATCTGTCCTGGGAACTTTCCCTATCGCCGCCGACCCCAACTCAGTTGAGCGCCATTACATACAGTATGAAATTCAGAAGGCCAACATCTACGCAAGTCAGCTGGGAACGCGGTCCTACCTGGTAGAAAAGTACTGGAACCTCTACGGGGCTTGGCAGAGGTACCAAATGCCCGCAGAGCAACGGCAGCACTCCAAGAGTCCGTTGCCAATCAAAGTGGAGGGTGAACGCCTCGATTCCCACCGGGCTTCCAGCACAGATTCTCAGTTGGACGGTATTGGAAAGATGATGGCGGAAGAACGCCGGCTCGTCATCCGCGATCTTTCCGTGCTATTACGATCTGTCAACGAAGTCAACATGGAGCCCAACGGCGCCAGTTTCGTAAGTTTCCCTTTTACCTACCGTCTTCTCAACAGAGGCTAACCTATCATTATATACAGTGTAGCAAAGTCCGTCAAGTCGCATCGACCCTTCTGAACCTTCCCAATCCAAGCATGGATTCATCGACCCCCTCTGGCCCACACCCTCTCACTCTCGCCGAAACCGAATCTTACCTCCATGCTTTCATCGACACTCTCGTACGATTAGAAGGCGGCCTAGTGGCTCCAACATCCGGCATTGCTCACGCCAGTCCCCCCGTGAAAGGCCGCTCAATGAGCTACCTGAGCGACCACGACCGCGACGAAGAAGAACTGCGTCAATGGACCAACCTCAAGGAATACCAGGCTAAATTCGCTCAAGGAGGTGGCCTTTTCACCGAGTTATAAACAAATCTTTCCCTCTTAGCCTCCATATCTTCGCTTCCCCTACATTTACAATTCTTATCTTATATATACCCCATCTTACTACTTCTCATTTTTCTTTCTTTGTGGATATTGCCTATTCATTTCGCTAGTACAAGAATTTGATCCCGATTTTGTGGGAATTGGATGGCATGAAGGCGAACGACTCCTCTATTCTGTTCGATACTTTGCATGCTTGGTTGATGGTCACTGTATACCCTACCTCAGAGATAATATGTTTATCTCTGTCTGATCTATAGCCAATATTTGATATTCTACTCGATTTATATTCATTTTCCTTTCTCTGGAAGATTCTAATTATAGGATTGTTTCAACCTCATCGTACCGTAGCTTAAACACAACCTGCCATTCAACAAAAACACAAACAGTAGATTAACTAGGAAAAGATAAAAATGAATACATGAGAAAAAGAGCGACCAGATACATAAAGTAAAGTCAAAGACAGTCTTGAATGCCACAGATTAGCCGTCTGTCATCCTGACCACCGTCGGCTTGATATAGACAGTCTCAGTCTCAGTCTCGGTCTTGGTCTCCGTTGTCGTTTTGGTTTCCGTCGTCGTCTCCGTCTTGGTCTCTGTGACGGTTACGAACCCTTGCGGAGTAACAGGTACGACTTGCAGACCTTGGAAAGTGTCGTCGAACATGCCCGTCGGAGTCACCTTGGGTCCGAGCCCGGTGCTAGGTGTAACAGGCAGCCCTGTCTCCATCGTGGGGTTTGTCTTTCCGGAAGGTGGCATGGTAGTGTTGTCGACTTCCTCTGTCTTGTATTCTGTTATGGTCACTTTCTTGGGACCTTTAGTAGGATTGGCGTTGGCGGCTTCGGGTTCAGTAGAGCGAACGGGCTCATTAGGCCCATCAGAGGCGGGCACAGTGACGACTTTCGTCATCGTGGAAGTGGCATGGATGATGGTGGGCGATCCAGTCTCTTTTGAGATGCCACTATTGGTATGAGAAGCTATCGGCTCTGGAACAGTTGTGTCGGGATCCATTGGGGGGCCCGTGGGAATTTGTGGAATGGACATTGTCCCGGAAGGTATGATAGTAGTAGCTGACGAGGACGAAGAAGTGGTCGTAGTCGTAGTGGTGGTGGTGAAGGGTGACTGTGACGAGGTGGGCGCGCTATCAGAAACGTGTAACCAAGTGTTGATCCATGAGGTGGATTGTCCGGGCGTCACTATCACGATGACGGGATCTGATACGGTGGTAGCCATAGTTCTGGACTTGGTATGCTGGCTACTTATAGGCAATCCTTGGCTGCTGGTAGACGAAGGTGTCTGCTGTGCAGAGTTGGAGGTGGTGCTCTCTATGGGAAACCCATCTCCAATAGTAGGCGTGGGCGTCTTTTGTGTCTGGGAAAGAGAGGGTCTTGAGTGACTTGAGGTGTCACTAGAGACAGGGCCTGTTGGATTTGGTGGCGTCGGTAGTGAACTACCAGGGTTGCCTGTGTTTGTATCAGTCTCAGGGGTGACTGAGTTCGAACGCACACTAGTAGTTGTCTCCAAATCCAAAGGGTCGTTGAGGGTAATAGTTGGAGAATAGCTGCTTGAGACTGCTCCCGGTAACAGTCCTACCACACCAACAGTCAAATCAGTTGAAGATGCTGTGGCTGCTGAGATCTCGGACGAGAGGTCGCTTGTAGAGCCTGTCATACTACCCGTGGGTGATAGGTGTGTTGTAGGCGTCAAAGAGCCCGAAAGTGAGGGAGAAAGAGATAGCCCTTGTTCTGTTGGTTTCGCTGGGTATGCTGTGCCATGAAAGCCGCTTAACGGAGTTGAGAAAGACAGACTCTGCGCTGAAATCCTAGATGGTGGCGGAATGATCTGAGATCCAGTAGACTGCTGTCCATTTGTATGCACTGTCGGACTGGACCTAGAAGAGACCTGGCTCGAACCTCGAGACGGCGACAGAATAGGAGAGGATTGAGTTGAATGTTGATCCGAGGACTGGACCAACGGTGGAGTATAAATAGTTGGATTTCCCGATGGAACCTGTGAGGTATGGGGCAACGGTCCAACTGAAGTTTGCTCGCTCATAGTGAAAGTGGTGTGACCATATACTGTCGGAGTAGGTTGGGATAGGATGGAAATTGGGTTCATGGGGGTAGGAACCGAAGATGTAGACACCGGACTTTCGTGTGCTGAGCTGGTTGATAGCTGAGTCGTAATTGTATGCGAAAATCCGGAAACCGACACAGATGGCTGTTCATGGCTTGACTGAGCTATGGAATGAGTGTTATCCACTAAGCTTGTGCCTAGTACAGGTGGACTATAAGTGAGGGAAGGCGTCACAGGAACGACAGTTAAAGTATCGTCCGGATTGACACTGACGGATCCCTGAAGATTATGCGGAACCAACGGCGAGGTCTGGTATACCTGTACAGATTCATCGCTTGACCGTAAATCCCTAATCTCTGGGAGGAAATGAGCGATCGGGCCAGCCGAACATTGAAGGACGAAAAGGAATACTCCCAACGTCAGATGGAACAGATGCATTTTGCCATTCAACATCTGAAGATTCCAATACACCATAAATATTGTGTGCCAACTGTTAACGAGAGAATGGCGACAATATGAAATTGATCAAAACCGAAACCACATGTTGCACGCGAATAGGTGCCAGACTCGATTAGGTGCTCATTATGGATTAAAGCGAATGGAGGTAATTAAATAAATAGAAACGAAGGCGCTGAAAGAATGAAGTTCAAAGAGCGAGTAATTTTTTGACAGAAGGAAACACCAGCCAGAGAAGATAACACGGGCTTTATAGGCTCCCCAGTTACCCAGTGGCAGGCAGCTCTTTTGTTCGTTGACCAGGGTCCAGACCGTCATTGTTTGCGATCCGATTCTGCAGGCTGTGAGTGGTGAGATGAACGGAACAATGAGAAGCTTTTTTAGCTTGAGTGGGCCCTGAGTGTAGGAATAATTGGTGTTGCAAGCGCGCGCGCTATAAAAATAGTCGAGGATGTTGGACGTTGCAGCAGACGCCGGGGTGTTTTCAGCGATTACTGGCTGATTGGCATTTGCATCGCCCAGTACGAAATCTTGAGGATCCGTTGTTCTTGGCCATCCTGCAACTGCCGCCTCACTACCAATGATATGCATAAAGAGCCACTTGTCCTGGTGACTCGGCGGCTCAGCCCAGATGAGCCGGTGACACAGATCTGCTGCCTACTTGGCTTTGTTCTCTGACCGGTGCAAGCGTCCAGTGCAGGGAGTCCGGAGAAAAAGAGCTTACTGAATACGATATCCGAAGTAAATCCTTTGTTGGAAAGAGCCCATTAGCATGGTGAAATTAGATTCTCGTGCGTCGACAACAATCGGGAAAGCCGACGAATACAATGTCTAAACAGTTGACTAGATAGCCACCTTGAAGGGGTGGCTCGTGCCCTCAAAGGATGAAACCTTCCCACCGACAGCCCTAGAATCGCCATAATAATGCAGACGGTAGGTTCCAGCCTGCAAAGGCTTAGGGTTCCCAACGTCGTAGAAATCGTCCTCGATGTGCCACTCGATGGTTACCTCGCTATGTCCCAGAACCGTGTTCGTTCTTTTCCAGTGGTAGACAAGGTTCCAGTCGTGATCATTTCGTACAACTTCCCACTTGTCAGTATCAGGATTCTGCAGTTCGACGGCAGCAAAAGTGGACTCAAGGTGAAGGTTGTTGCGGGGATTCGCTCCTACAAACGTCGCGTTTACCACATCGCCAGGTTTGTAGGCCACATTGTCGACCGATGAAATAACGTCCCCAAATGATTTGCCCAAGGGGCTAGCATCATACACAACAGACGGAATGAACGTGAGTGACTTGTCGGTATTTATAGGAGGTTTCACTCCGGAGGGAATTGGGGGGGCCTTATCGCCACCTAGATGAGGTAGATACGTCAAGGTAAGATTGATATATGCAGCCAGAGTATTAGGTCCATAGAGAGTCGAGGCACCCTCGTAGCGTTGGACACTGTATTCCTCCTCGGTGGCTACATAGTGCGCATAACTGTTAGATGGTGCTCCCAGTACGGCCAACGGATTCTCAATCGAAAGAGTGTCTTTCGCCGACTTGGCAATCGCCTCCTTCCAGCGCCGCCCAGACATAGTAGTTGCCTCACTTGTGGAAATGATGATAAATAGCTGGCCGACTCGTAGGACTTGGATGTCCACGATATTCGGGGTCCATGCGTACGGGTGATCGATGGCGCCCACGTCTAGGAGTACATCCTTGGGGGCTTGGCATGCTTTCTGTTCCCGTGAGGGCTGATGAAGGAATGCTCGCACCACCTTCCACAGTGGGTTTTTGTTGGCTGGACCGGTGCCGTTTTGAGAGAAATCAAACAATCCCGGTCCATCGGTGGTCCCAGCAGCAAATGAATACCCCAGCGCTGCCGGGCATGTGGATAATATGCTGGAGTTGAAGGGCGACACGAAACTGTACTCGGACAGATCTTGATACACATGGAAGGAGCGCACGTCTGAACTTGGGGAGATTTGGATGGACTTGGAGTCCAAGTCATCGTACAACTGCCGTGCAGCCACGAACTGGCGCCGTCCGATCTCGAAACAGCTTTTCGCGCCGTTGTCTTTTTCCCGGAAAAAGGGCCCACGACCACGACAGTCCTCGGTCTTTCCGCCACAAGTGCTGTCTGAGTAACGGCATTGCTGTCCAGAGCCATCTTCGCACCATGCACCGAAGATGTTGGGGGAGGTGTCGCCCACATTGGACTGAGAAAATCCAGCAACGAACCCATCTGCAAACTTTCCGTTGCCCTGAACACTCCTCTCAAAGAGCCATGCAGCCACACCTTTGTTGTCTCCCGTTACCAAGGTGTTGTTGTTATACATCGAGGTACCATGGACAGGGAACCAAGTCAAGATGGCAGTTGTCTTGTTGTCCGATTCCCGGTCAAACCGCAGCAAGGTCATCGTTTTGTCCACATTGGCCGAGTATTTGGCCTTCTCTTCCTCAGGATTGTGGTCATAGGAATACGGACTCCTGTTGACATTGGTATCCTTAATGTCTGTCGAGCCGAAATGGAGGTGTCCAGGAGCTAAGCTTTCATGGGCTCGCTTAATGGACAGCAAAACTCCGTCCACGATAGCCCGATAGCTTTGTTTGTCGAAACCTTTGTTGGGAATTTGGGGCAGGAGGTAGTTCATCCAGGCGCCCGGCCCCGAATGGGAGTGCGTCCCCGTAAGAGCAACGTTACTCTCGCCATAGCGCGAGTATTCCTTCCCTAGACCCGCAAGGCCCTCAAGAACTCCATGGCGGATTCCCGTATCGCCAGTAAGAGAATCGATAATCAAATAAATGAATGTGTCGTCCGGTTTATCCGGATTGGCAAATATAAAAGCCCGAGAGAAGATCCTCTGTCGTAAGCCAGTCCCGATTTGGTCTATGCTGGCGTAGCCACCAAAGCCTACCTCCACTACAGGGCTGCAGAAAGATGCATCAACAAATCTAGAACGTCGACTAATCAGACGGAGAAGGGGGAATACCCAGTAATGTCCGCTTTGCCAGCCCCCAGCAAAAACAGGTTACCGTCCGACGTATCTAGCTTCGCCGCTCTATCTTGCCATCGGGACTGAGTGTTGGCGCGGATCGGGCGGTGCTGGTCTGGAACGATAGTAAACAGTAGCAGTAGGACGAGAAGGGCTACAAAGGACCCTGCGAAAGCAGCATTCAACTTGAGATTCGCCATACGTGCAAAATGAAAACAGGACTTGAGGATTGTCTTTTGCTATTTTTTACAGGATAATGCAAGGATAGGCCCCCTTTAAAGGCAGGCAAAACAGGGTCGGGCGGGGAAATGATAGACCAGTCTATTGTTGCGGCTGTCGTTTCCTGTGAATAGGTTCCTGCCGAGGTGGAGAGATCGCCGTCACAGACTCACAGCGCGTGACAAATGACAATAGTATGCGGGATACAATGTGGACGTCCAGCTTGCAACCCTCCAAGCGACAAGGAGGAAGAGCAACGATTGGCGTAGAGACGGCCGAAGGGTGACATCGTTCCTGCTGTCTTACCTAGAGCAGAACTAGCCTGGATTCGGGCGCGCTCTCCTTAAGCCAGCCCCGCCTTGTCTTTTCTGGGGAAATGATTTGTCGCTCTTTTGTTATTCGCCCTTGGGCGGTGATCCGCAGGGCCAACGCCAACAGCAAGGATAAGGGTGTGAGATGGCTGGATAACTAGATGGTTGGAAGCCGTGGACCGAGGGGTGAGCCGGTTAATCCAAGACCTCCATGTCGATCACCAGGATAGATTAGTAAATTGTGAGATAAGAGCAGCCGATGAAAAACTTGTGGGTGTGATGGATCATGGATGGAATTCAGCCCTGTGTTAGTAGATGATAGTAGATGCTGGAGTGGAAGTGAGGAACTAAAATAGCAAAGATCCACTCCGCCCGGAGGAGAAGGAAATCACGTGGGTTAGCTGAGTCAGCATGGGCTCACCGCGTGCGGCAGAAAATGCCAACGCGAGTTTCTCATGGAGACGAAGATTGAATGATTGATCGAACTTCCTTGACCTCGTCTTCCTTGCCTTGTTCCCTCCCTCATTCATTGCGCTCGACTCTTCGCTCTTCGTCACAGCATCATGCCTCTTATCAACGAATCCCACGACTCCCTTCCGTGTAAGTGTTCCATAACGCGGCCGCTAAGTATTTGCTGCCTTTTGTCTGATCGGTGTGGTCTCTATCCTCTACAGATATCGACGCTGAGCCTTCTGCTCGAGCTCGATCGGATGCGGAGAAGCTTATCGCTGCCGAACTGCCATCCAATTACTCGTCGTCAATCCATCCCTCCATCCCCGCATTCCCCGAGGGCCAATTCTCTCCCCTCATGCAACAGGAGATCGAGCGGAAGGCCGCGGGATTGCCGTTGACCGGCGGCATCGATCTCTCGCGATATGAAGCACCAGAGCCCCCTGCACGATCTTCGGATGCGGGGCCTGGGGCGACGCCGAACCTGGACGAGTGGCGCCAAGCCTTGCAGAAGGCGTATACGGCCAGCTCCCATTTGTCCATGCGACACGAGAACCTGGCGCTGCTCGAGGAGAACGGCAAGAACGCGTGGTTGATTGGCAACTCGCAACTAGAGGATATTCTACGCGATCTGGAAAAGGAATTGGCTGAGATCAAGGAAGCTGCGGAGACGGTCAACAAAGAACGGAAACTCGCCCAGGAGGCTAGCAAAGGCGAGCTTGTGGGACTGGAAGAGTCCTGGAGGAAAGGAGTCGGTGCAACTTTGGACGTGGAATTGGCTGCGGAGACCTTGCGGATGCAAATCTTGGACCAAAGACGTCAGCTTGCACAGCAGCACAGCCGGTAAAAGCGGCCCTTATGTCGCGGTCCGCTGCCATGTCAGGTGAACCTAAGCATCTGGTATTGCTCGAAAATGCCCGACTCGGGCTCCGGCCACACGTTGAATTCAAAGTCATGGGTGCGGCTGGGACGTCTCATGAACACTTTTCCCCTTCTCGCCACTGTTCCAGATTCCTTATGGGCCATTTACAATGCTACATGCCGTTGGTTGAGAGCGTCCATCTTTGCCATTTGCCAAGTCGACTGAGGATGAGGACGGCCGAGCTATCGTGACTGATCACCGCGACCAAGTCTTAAGGTGCTCCAGGGGACCGCATTGGATGGAAAAACTATTGGAACGTTAGCGCCTTCGCTCTCCACTTTTCCACTTTACGAGGAGGCCAGTTGGTCCAGTTGGTCCGGGGTTTGAGCCGATGCAAAGGTGTCGTGCGGGGAGAAGCCGAAAGGAAGCACAAATCCTCTTGGCTCCAACCCCCCACGCGTCGCTGCATCCCAGCACCAATAATGGCCTGCAGTCTGGTGTTGACACCTCAGCTAGCTGTTGCCCTTTCGAGGACTTGGCTTACGGTTTTGTCGTCATCTCGGCTTTTACTTTCTTGCTTCCGGCTGTATCCTTTGTATCTATGCGCAACGCCCGGTGCTGGACGAGTTCCCAATCTTCGATCTCAATGGCTTCCGGCATGTTCCTCGGGCTATTTAATTTGGTCGGACGTGGTGGATTAATTTGATACCCTGCTAATGCATGTTTCTCTTTTGCTCCCTCTCCTCCTTTTTCTCTGCTGCAGCTTATGTACACTAAAGCACCTGTGGAACAGGAAAAGAGTCCAGCACTGCCTTCTGTCACCGTATACGGGATTTGCGTTTTCTTCACCTTGGCAAGACTCCTCTTTCAGTCGGACTTCATGTATAATATCGCCCTCTATTATGCGGGGAACGTGTGGCGGCCGTGGTGATCCTTGGTTGGGACGTTGAGATGGCCAGTGGCGCGTCAATCATTCGATACATGCTTCCTCTGGTCTGGGTCTGGGTCTGACATCGCACTGATCGTCTTGAATCATGCCTGGTCTTTTTCCGAGTGACGGACTTTTGACCCGTGCGGGGATGGATTCGTCCAGAGGGCCTTGAGGATGCATTCTTTCTATCATCCTAGCTTTGCGGGGGAGCCTTTATTCTAGGCAGGTAGGAATTGATATAAATTGGTGCTGGCTTCTACCTTGGACCAGAATATCCCTTCCTGCTCTTTCATTCTCAACTGAGTCAGGGTTCTTTCTTCTTTCTGCCTCTCTTCACTAGATTCAATCACTCCCCCTTTTCAATACTTGTAGCTTCCTTGTCCACATTGATTAAAATATCTTCTCCTCCCTCTTAGTACTTGCTCCCAAACCAGACGCAATGGCCATCCCCGAGGAGGTCGATATCATCATCTGCGGCGGCGGCAGTTCCGGCTGCGTCCCGGCCGGTCGTCTGGCAAACCTGGACCATAATCTATCTGTTCTGCTGATTGAAGCCGGCGAGGACAATCTTAACAACCCATGGTCAGCTTGAGTCCTATCCTAAACCTCGATGTATCAATCAACTGACGGCGTTATGCACATCCAGGGTCTACCGTCCCGGTATCTATCCCCGGAACATGAAGCTGGACTCCAAGACAGCCTCGTTCTATTACTCTCGTCCATCAGAGCATCTCGATGGACGACGAGCCATCGTGCCCTGCGCCAACGTGCTGGGCGGAGGCAGCTCGATCAACTTCATGGTAGGCCATCCCTGTTTGCTCTATCAGCTCCGTCTGGTATCTGGTAAACTGCATATTGACGGGTTGATACCGGTAAGATGTACACACGCGCCTCAGCCTCGGACTACGATGACTGGCAGGCTCCTGGCTGGAAGACCGACGACCTGCTGCCGCTCATGAGGAAGCACGAGACGTACCAGCGGGCCTGCAACAACCGCGATCTCCACGGCTTCGAAGGTCCCATCAAGGTCTCCTTCGGCAACTACACCTACCCCATCATGCAGGACTTCCTGCGCGCCGCCGAGTCGCAGGATATTCCCATCACCGATGATCTGCAGGATCTGAAGACCGGGTAAGTGACTTAGTATCCAGTTCTTGTTTGCAAGAGTGACGAGTGAAACTAATGCCTTGACGCATGTAGCCATGGCGCGGAACATTGGTTGAAGTGGATCAATCGTGATACTGGTATGTTTTCGACTTTCCATGCCCTGAGAATAATCTTAAACCAGGCTCTAAACGTCCAATGCAGGCCGGCGCAGCGACGCCGCCCACGCCTACGTGCACAGCACGCGCGCCCGCCACTCCAACCTGCACCTGAAGTGCAACACGAAGGTGGACAAGGTCATCATCGAGAACGGCCGCGCCGTGGGCGTGGCCACCGTGCCCACCAAACCGCTGGACGGCCGCGATCCGCCGCGCCGTATCTTCCGTGCGCGCAAACAGATCATCCTCAGCAGCGGCACGCTCAGCTCGCCTCTGATCCTGCAGCGCTCGGGCGTGGGCGACCCCGACAAGCTGCGCCAGGTCGGCATCAAGCCGCTGGTCAACCTGCCCGGCGTGGGCCGCAACTTCCAGGACCACTATCTCACCTTCTCCGTGTACCGGGCCAAGCCGGACGTCGAGTCGTTCGACGACTTCGTGCGCGGCGACCCCGAGGTGCAGAAGAAGGTGTACGAGGAATGGAATCTCAAGGGCACAGGGCCGCTGGCTACCAACGGCATCGACGCGGGCGTCAAGATCCGGCCCACGCAGAAGGAGCTCGACGAGATGAAGAGGTGGCCGACTCCCGAGTTCGTCGACGGCTGGGAGTCGTACTTCAAGAACAAGCCAGACAAGCCGGTCATGCACTATTCGGTCATTGCTGGGTATGTGCGGTTCTGGTCCTGTTCCGCATGGAAACAAAACAGACGCTGACAATCTACAGCTGGTTCGGTGACCACATGCTCATGCCCACTGGCAAATTCTTCACTATGTTCCACTTCCTGGTACTCCCCCCTCCTTTCTTTCCTTTCCTTTTCTTCGGAGCTTGCAAGCCCTAACTAACCTCACGGGGAATAGGAATACCCCTTCTCCCGCGGCTCCACGCACGTCCAGTCGCCCGACCCCTACGAAACCCCGGACTTCGACGCCGGCTTCATGAACGACAAGCGTGACATGGCCGCCATGGTTTGGGGCTACATCAAGTCGCGCGAGACGGCGCGCCGCATGAGCTCGTACGCTGGGGAGGTGGGCTCGCATCATCCGCTGTATGCGTACGACTCGCCCGCGCGGGCATTCGATATGGACCTGGCGACGACCAAGGCGTATGCGGGTCCGAATCATCTGTCTGCGGGTATTCAGCATGGTTAGTCTTCCTCTTCTTTCTCTCTCCTATGCAGGATAGAATATGAGGAAAATTGACTGAGAATATAGGCTCATGGTCCCATCCTCTCGGACCTGGCAAGGCGCCCTCGTCGGTGCACCTCAACTCCAACCAGCAGGAGACGAGAGAGCCGCTGCAATACAGCAAGGAAGATATCAAGGAGATCGAGAAATGGGGTACGTCTTCATTCTCAATGCCATCTTTCCTTTTCGGATCAGACCAACTAACAAACCCAAAGTCCAACGCCACGTCGAAACCACCTGGCACTCGCTGGGAACCTGTAGCATGGCACCGCGTGAAGGCAGCTCGATCGCCAAACACGGCGGCGTGGTCGACGAGCGCCTCAACGTTTACGGCGTCAAGGGCCTCAAAGTCTGCGATCTGTCCATCTGTCCGGATAATGTGGGCTGTAATACCTTTAGCGTGTGTCCTTCTTCCCCCAGTCCTTTCGCCCAGAGGTCTATGCTTTTTTGGGGGTGAGATAAGGGATACTAATTAAATGCTAACTAACGCTTGATGTAGACGGCCCTCTTGGTCGGCGAGAAGTGCGCCATGCTGACGGCCGAGGATCTGGGATACTCCGGGGATGCGCTGGACATGAAGGTTCCGACTTATCATGCGCCGGGCGAGTTTGCCAATTTGTCGAGGCTGTAGATAGTGGTCATATCTGATGCGGAGGGCCTATTGGCCATTTTGGTTCTTTTTTTTTCTTTCGGTATTTTGTATGATTCAGAATGGAACCCAATTACTTCATGGATGGTTTCTCGGTGGTCGTACAAAGTTTGCCATATCATCCTGCATACCGCATCCTAACGAAGCAGACTTCTTCTACCTCGTAACCATTAAACAGATCTCTATATCATACAGCGCGAGGATTATGCCCTCGGAATTAAAGTGTGGGTTCTGGAACCGCCAGCTTCACGTCTACTCCCTCCCGAGATACGTCGATGGCCGGCTTCTCCGCAATAGCCTTGGAAGTGTTCCTGTCGGCCTTCCGGTTCCATTCTTCAACCTCTTTGCACATCCCTTCCAGGGTGCTGATGGGCGGGGAATAACCGAGTCCACCCCGTTCGGGGCTCAGGCGAGCGCGCGAGTCGTCCGCCAGTACGTGGATGTTCGAAATCGAGAACAGGCCCGGTTGCAGTTGGATCAGATCCCCTTTGATCTTGGGGAGCCAGGGAAGGTACACATGCTGGAGTAGCGCGTACCACTCTACCAGGTAAGATAGAACAAAGAAAGGGGCCGGAGGCACTCGTGGAAAGCTCACGGGAGTCTTGGCCAGGGTGGTTAGGAGAAGGTAAAGGTCGCTGAAGCTGATCCCCGGGTTGGGGTCCGTCACGACGAAGGCCTGTCCGCCAATGTCCGGGAGTTTGTTAGGGTGCTTGGCGTGCTCGATCAGTCGCTGTTCGTACAGGAGATGGGCAATGGAGACATTCTCGGCGTTGACAAAACACTGAATGACATCATACAGCCAGCTGGATATGGGTTAGAAAGGTTCTATAGCCAAGAAGGGCTAGGGAGGCCTGTCCTACCTTGCGTTACCACCCCCTCGGAGATAGTTTCCAACAACGGTGGCGCTGTTGTCGACGCCGATGCCGTAAATGCCATTGGCAGGACGAATACAACCAGTTCGGAAATCCGATGCAAGGTCATCGGCACCGCGGACAATTCCCTCCGCCTCAGCTTTAGACACGCCATAGTTGCCGAAGAATTGATCATGCTCCTTGGGTAGCTCGTTCGAATCTTTGATCACCTGCATCATGTATTTGGGGGTCTGCGTCCAGGGGGGAATCCAAAAGGACGGGCGGCGGAGTACGACAGAGCCCGACGACGTGGCAATCAGGCAGCTCGCGCCGGCTCTTTTGGCAGCCTTCGTCACATTGGCAGTTCCGTCCACATTCACTTTCCGGCAGAAGGGCAAGAAAGCTTTGTGTCGCTCCGCGGGTCGGATCACTGCCGCATTGTGAAACACCGTCAGAGGTAGATCGGCAATTGTCGGCGGCCATGCCTGCAAGAACGCGCTCAGAACGGCACTCTCGTCGACAATGTTGGTTTTCACAAAGACAACTCCCCGGTCGAGGATTTCGCGCTTCGGAGCTTGAAGGTCCAGAACACGGATAGCTGCTGGATTCTCGCCGCGAGCCAGAAGATGCGTCACCACCCAGTTACCCACGAGCCCGGATCCGCCCACCACGACGTACCGTCGATTTTGCCTTGGAGGAAGACTCTTGCTCACGTCGACGGGCGAGTTGACGGCCTTTTCATAGGCGTCCTGGATTTCGCTAACGGTCCAGCGACGAGAAAGACGACGGGCCTCCTCGGGAACCTGGGTCATCCCCCTATTCACATGATAAAGGTAGAGAAAACCCGCTCCAAGGGATGCCAGCAGGATTGGAAGAAGCATTGTCGTTTACTCCGTAAAGCCACGGGCATACGAAATCCAGGGCAACTCGAGAATAGCAGCTTCGAGTGCTGTCATTTATTAAAAGCACCCAGAGTAAAGTTGCCGAGCCGCCTGGTATCTCCAGGCAAAGACAGGGACATGATGGAGGGCAGAGAATTCAACCGCAGGAACCGATGGTCTTTTTGGTTTAGTGAGCTCGGTTAGACCGTTAGAGAGGCCCATCCGTGGGCTTTGCCAATGCCAATGGTAAATGGAATGCGGGGCTGGTCGACATCACATTTCGCTATTTGAATGATATACTCCGTACAGTAGGATTCTCTCCGGAAGAGAATGGAACAATCCCTAATCGGTAGGTAGACGAGACCTCGGCACGTGCCGTCAGACGAACGGTACGGTATGGTACACGTGGTATCCAGATTCCAGATTCCAGACATTGTATACCACCAAATACGGCCAGATACCCCAAATACCGCCTAAACCGCCAAGTCGGCAAACCGGCACGCGCGGCAAACCCGATCCGGACGCGGCTTTCTTTTTCCTTGGCTGTTCTGACTTCTCCGTTCTCCATTCTCCATCTTTCTTCTCCATTCGGAGGTGCATACTTGGTGGACACTCCCTGGTCCCATCCGGGGTAGATAAGATCGGTAGACTTCTGACTTATAGTTATAGATCCTAACGGGCATTCATGCATTATTCAATATTCAGACCGACCGGCAAACATCCCGGCATTGGCCCACTGTCCGTGCCCAAGGCCCTTGTCGGTCTGTTCATCTGTCGGTCTGTCAGTCAGTCTGCACTTGTCTATAGAGACGTATGCTAAGGCTGCACCTGAACCAGGATATTAGCCCTGTTCAGCATCTACCTATCTACTTTCCCGCAGAACGGGTCACAAACATCCTCGTTGACAGGTCATGAATGCTTTCAGAGACGGGGAACTCGGAAAGCGCAACCGCTTTGACGATCTCTGGTCATCTCGGCCTTGGGCCAGCCTGTTTGCGGTAAATGGACAGAGAAATCTCAACCGACGTCCCTGCAAAGACCTCGGTTATTCCCATCCACATCCTCATAGGTAGTCATGGTGAATGGCCAGGAAGAACCTGGTCCTGGTCGGGGGCCAGGCGTCTTTCAACACGAGGGTCGTATGCGACGAGGAACGATAGGATGCCTTCCTTTTCTCGCTATTATTGCTCATGACTCGCCTATCACTGGCAGATATACTAACACTACTTCGGAATATCAGCCATGAATCCTTAGCATGTCCTGCCAGTCCATGCCCCACCTGCCCAGCTCCTTCTCTAGTACTATTATTAACTAACTAATCTTCATGGCGGAAATAAAACCGCCAATCCTTCCTGCTGCTCGAGCCCTTGGATCGTCTTTTTTTTTCCCTTTCGTTCTCGGGCTGCGAACTCGTGTGTGGTTTTCTTATCGTTGGGCTTCCTGACGATTACGGCCCTTTTGTCCTGCGTGCTGCATCCTGCATCCTGCATCGCACTTATTCTCCCTAGTAACTTACTGGTATTGGGCAAATCTGGTCTAGAGAAATAAGTCCTGAGAAAAAGAGAGAGGAGGGGCAAAAAAGAAAAAAAAAAAGGAAGAAGAAAAAAGAGCACCACGTCTAGATTAGTTTTGAGTCTTTTGACTCACTATTCTTTCACCTCATTTCACCTTGGCTTCTCTATTTTCTCGCTCTCTTATCCCATCCTCTCTTAAGCCGGCCTGAACTACTCCATAGACTGGGTCTTCCCTTCTCCACCTCAATTCGAGGGTAACCGCCTAGTTGTAGGAGGCCGGTCCTCCCTACCATCCTATAAACATGTCTGCTTCCCAGCATCACCGGCCAGACTCTCAAAAATCGCCCCAACATCGCAATGAAGAGTCGCCGGCAGCAGATACCCATTCCATTGCCGGATCAACGACGTCGGAGGATACTATCGAGATAGAGGCGCTGGCTCAGAGCTTGTCAGCGCATGCGTCTCGACTATCACAGCCTTCGTTGGCCCGGAAGATCACATCCATCGCCACCAATGGAACGTCGGATCCGAACTACGAGGTCGATTTCGAGGACGAGACGGATCGGATGAACCCCAAGAATTGGTCGCTCAAGTACAAGGCCTTTGGGCTTGCGGTGTTGTCCTATAACACTCTAATCATGTGCGTTGATTCCATTTGCGCTTATCGAGAGTCTTTGCAAACTGGCGGACTAACTGACTCCTTCAAGCGTCCTGTATTCAACCTCGTATACGTCGGGAATAGCAGAGATCGCCGCCGAGTTCGACTCCTCCAATACCGTCGTCACCTTGGGATTGACCTTCTACCTGATTGGGCTGGCTATAGGCTCCATGTTCATGGCGCCGTTGAGCGAGGTATACGGCCGAAAGCCGGTTTCTGTGGGCTGCCTGCTCGTCTTCACCGTCTTGATCATCCCCTGCGCCCTGGCTAAGTCAGTAGAGGCTCTCATCGTGGTGCGATTCATTGGCGCCTTGTTTGGAAGTGTCATGATTTCCACCGCCCCGGGAATGGTGTCGGATCTTGTCAATGATGAGCAGCGGGCTCTGGCCATGTCGATCTGGAGTATTGGTCCCGTCAATGGTCCAGGTTCGTTCCAATGTCCCTTTGCTTGCTTGCCATTATTCGACTAATTAAAGTCCGCAGTGCTGGGCCCCATCATTGGAGGATTTGTCACGCAGTACCTGGGATGGCGATGGATGTGTTGGATCGCATTAATCTTGTCGGGCGTGGCACTGGCCTTCTCCTGTATCATGGAGGAGACATACGGGCCCATTATTCTCCAGAAGAAGGCGGCGCGTCTGCGCAAGGAGACCGATGACTCGCGCTGGTGGAGTCGATATGACCAGAAGACCAGCCTGGGCGAGATGCTGAGAGTGAACTTGGGACGGCCTTTTGTCATGGCCGTCACCGAACCCATCTGGTGAGAAAGACCTTCCTGAACAATGCATTCCAGTCTAGTGCTAACTACCCGCTCTCCCAGTATTTTCTGGAATATTTACATTGCCATCGTCTACGGCATCCTCTACCTTTGCTTCACAGCCTATCCGATTGTTTTCCGTGACATTCGCGGATGGTCACTAGGGCTGTCAGGTCTGGCATTCCTAGGCATCGGCACCGGCTGTCTCATAACCATCGCATGCGAACCGCTAATCCGCCGGATGATCAACAGCCACCGCATCGACCCGGAGACTGGCAAGGTGCCCCCGGAAGCCATGGTGTCGATCGTCTGCATTTCCGCCGTTCTCATCCCCACCGGCGAGCTCTGGTTTGCATGGACCTGCGCCCCAGCGTCCATCCACTGGATAGTACCCATCCTGGCAGGCGTCCTCTTTGGTGCAGGAAATACCGGCGTCTTCATCTACGCCTCCAACTACCTCACCTATAGTTACGGCGTGTACGCTGCCTCGGCGATGGCTGGTAATTCAGTGATACGAAGCATCCTGGGAGGTGTCCTGCCACTCGTTGGCTCCTATTTGTATGCAGGCATTGGTCCCAATTGGTCTGGTACGCTGTTGGGCCTGCTGGAGGTTCTTATCATCCCGATCCCGTTTGTGTTCTACAAGTACGGGTACAGAATCCGAGAGAAGAGCACGTTGATCAGGCGCATGCAAGAAGATAAAAGACGGCTGGAAGGAAAGCGCAAGCGACTGATGCAGCGGTTGGAGGCAGGGGCCGCTCAAGCAGAGACAACGGAGAAAGATAAGGAGAAGTTAGAGGTATGAAGAGAAATTGAAAATGAAGGGGGTAGTTGTATGTCTGGGATGTCGATTATGACTCTTTGGTTTTTCTGCATACGAAAAAGGTGTTTATTCCCCACAAAGTTGGCGTGGATATTCCTCTCGAGGCGCATATGTTGCATATTTATTCAGGGCACGCATTGCATCATGGTCATAGCCAAATCCAGATAATAGATAATGAGTTATGTGATTTAATGAATCAAGTGATCCTTTCAAGCCGGCCGTCGGACTCTCCGCTCAACTTCCATTGATTCATGCAGGATCCTCTCGTATTCTCCTAGTGCAATCACACCAGCGGGGAAAACCACGACTGCCTCGACGTAGATGGTCTCGCCATCAGTCATCGACCGTCTCACGTAGCCAAGCACATTGACCCATGCGCCGACGCGTAACTCCTCCGACGTAACGGTCTCCAAGACTGCGTTGATATCGACCGCCACGGTTGGTATATCAGAAATTGATTTACGTCGGGGATAGTTATGCTCCAGGATTAAATGGCCTGTGGAAACAGAATATGTTCTTACACTAGGGGTAGGAAAGAATGCCCCAACGGTAATAAATCAGCAGAGAAACGGACACATGGAAGAGTCATATGAGCAGTGAACATATACTCAATCAGTGCCAGTGGAAACACGAGGATAACAATGAATGATGGATCAGATGATCTACGCACCAGCCTAAGAAACGGACCTTGCAGTCAGCGGGGAGGGTGGCGAGGTCGGAGAGGAAGGCTCTCCTAGAGGGAGGAGGGCCGTTCATCTGAAATCTTGGATCCAAAGAGACATAATCGAGATGATAGAAGATTGAGGCAGGACCGAAGAACGGAGGCAACCTGGAAGACTAGGCGGAGTTCTTCTTTCTATACGGCCGGCACGTGACACACCGCATCCAATAGGCTGAGCGTATGTCATCGGCCAACGAGGGGAAAACGCCGGGCATTTCCTCATTTCCTCCATCTCGCCTTCGCTCCCTCGCTTTCTCCTTCAGTCGGCAACATTCTTCCTCTCTCTACGGCCTATCTTATAAACCGGTCCGCTCCTGATCGCTGGAAGATTTGATCGGCCTGCCTCGTTTCCGATCTCCTACGCTGCCCTTCCTCTCCAGGCCTCGTCTGACTTCGCCCCCCTCCACTCTTATCTTCGTCCTTCAAGTCCGTCGATCGCAGACAATCAATCACAAAGAAAGGTTTCTTTCAAGATATCCAGAGTGCTTCTTTTTTTTTATATTGCATTTCGCTCTGAACGTCCCTGTTTTTAGAGGGTCGTTGACTCCTAGAACAACTTACACACGCACGCTCTGTCTTGATCAGTCATAATGTGGTCGTGGTTCGGTGGCGCCGCAGCCCAGAAGCGGAAGGATGCGCCCAAAGAAGCGATCCTGCAGCTGCGAGAACAGCTCACTATGCTCCAGAAGCGGGAGAAGCATTTGGAAAATCAAATGGAGGAGCAGGAGAACGTGGCGAAGAAGAACATCAGCTCAAATAAAAACGGTATGGGATGGGGACGCACGGTGACCCTTTGTTTTGATTTCTTGGATGAATGATATGCCCAGCTAACGCAACCGCGCTCCAGCCGCCAAGGCTGCTCTCCGAAGGAAAAAGCTTCATGAGAAGAATCTCGAACAAACGACGGCGCAGATCACCCAGTTGGAACAGCAGATCTATTCGATTGAAACGGCGAACATCAACCAGCAGACCCTGGAGGCCATGAAGGCGGCGGGCACGGCTATGAGCCATATCCATGGCACGTTGACGATCGACAAGGTGGACGAGACAATGTATGTGCTGAGTTGGAAGGATCTGCTACGATCGATTCATACTAACAGCTGGCAAGGGATCAACTACGGGAGCAAACTCAACTCAGCGACGAAATCGCAGCGGTCATCACGAACAACACACTCATGGAAGGGCCAGACGAGTCCGAGTTGGATGCAGAACTCGAGGGTCTGGAGCAGGAGGCCATGGACGAGCGCATGCTCAAGACAGGCACGGTGCCGGTCTCAGATCAACTCAACCGCCTACCTGCCGCAGGGACTGGGGAACGTAAGTCGCGCGCCCCTTCACGCCATTCATCCGCATACAAGAGATGGGTTCTAATCATGTAACCTTCATATACAGTCAAGAACAAGCCACAAAAGGCCGAGGAGGAAGACGAGGAAGCGGAATTGGAGAAGTTGCGTGCAGAGATGGCCATGTGATGATCATACGAAGTCCTTGTCCTTGTCCTTGTCATGCTCGTCTTTCTTTCCATTATTAGATCCCCTACATGAACAGTGCCTTCTCTCTACGTTCTCTTCCTCTCTTTTCTCTCGATCCATCCAAATCATCAACATGCGTCCATGTAATCGCAAACCGCGGAGTTCTATCTACCACATGCAGGAGAAACTTGGCTTTCTATTTCCTTTACTATTTTGAAATTTGGGACTTTACCAGCAGAATTCGCGCGGCTTCTTTCTCCTTTTTGTGCTTCTTACACTGGGGTTTTTGTTCTTATTTCCTTTTGATTGGTTTCATAAACGGACCTCCTCCACCATCCCTTCCATCCATCACATCCAATCCATCATTAATCTTCCTCACCTTTTGGGTTTCTGTCTATTCAACCTGCCTAGCCTCCTGAATTGACTTTCCGGCATTGCATGGTCCTCTTATCTACTTATCTTTTCTATCTTAGCTACTTTAAAGACCCGATCGATTCTATGTCTGAATGAAGAGATGTCTTGTTTTTTATTCCATCGCTCTAGTGGGAGCGGTGCTCATGTCTTGGTAACGATAGCCCGGTGGTTATGCTTGCTTTGGTAGATGTCTCGCTAGGTACCTATGCGGATTAAATGTAGCAGTTATTGCATATAGAGTGGAGCCGAAAGAGCTGTAGATTAAGCACCCAGAGGTTACGGCAAGTTCTTATCTAAATATCTACATTGATGATGAGACATCGAAATAGAAAAAGAACTAATTCCACACTATAGCATTCGGTCTTAGAGACTTACACAGACAAGAGGGGAAAAGCCAGATATTAAGGCCAGGTTGGATTGTTGTATGACGCCGCCAATTATTGAAATATTGAAATATTGAAAATAAAAAAAACCACACAGGAACTCCAGATTTTGTCTCATACCATCATCCAGCGGGAAAATCTCACCCGTCCCAAATAAAAGGAGCTAATAAATAAAGATAAAGTGGAATGTTGCGAATACACAAGAGTGAGTTCGCTTATAGGGCTGTGATACACTGGAAGACACTAGTTCTTCTCATCTGCATTTGAGCCTGGATGGACGTTTCACAATCCCGATTAAGGGAACCAAGCATAACTCTTGAGAGGAGCTCTCCGAGCCCCGTCGGTGACCTCGCTGCACCATTTTGACTTCCATTCACATTCCCGCGCAGCCGACTCAATGAGAGCCTCCTTGCATTCGGCCGGCAGCTCCTCAAGGATCTCCGGGCTCATGAATTCTGGATTCGACGGGTTGGCCACGCTAACGAAGCCATTCGAGCCGAGATCATGTACGTCACCGTCAGGTCCGGGAATCCCCAGATTGGAGTGTGGCGGTGCCTCGTAGTAAACATCATGGATGGCGAACCGGCGAGAGAGCGCAGCTGGAATAGTGGAGAAAATTGACTCCTTGCTGGCTTCCTCCTGGTTGCCCTCGCCGTTCTTATCATTCTCATTGCTCTCGTGCGCTTCGTTTTGAGTGGCCGAGTCTTCGACAGGTGGTTCAGTCTCCTCACTGTCGTTCGTCAGGCTGAGGGTCGACAATCCCTTGGTGAGTTTGGCTGCGACCCGTGGATCTGGAGGAGGTAAACGCTCCCAGCGCGCATGTGTAGGCTGCATGATTTTGGGATACTGCAAAACATTGGTGTGAATGTCGTAGTATCCGTCTATGTTTGCGCGACGAGCATGCGAAATGAGAGCATTGTAGTTGCTATATAGCCGAATCATTAGAATGCTACGTTTGAAGGATCGCCCGGGAACGAATCACTTGCCTGGCTTCACGAGCATGCTCGAGCATCCAATTATCCCCCGTAACGGTGATCTTTCGCTTTTTCGAATCGACGGCCTTGCCCACGGGAAGAGGAACAGAAGGCACGTTCGTGTGATAGACACTACTCGCGCCATGCCAGGCGACATATTGGTTTCTGTTGTAGGGCTCTCCGGGTCCTGGAAGTTTGTCCTCAGGGACGGCGACTTCACCTTCGACGTCGCCTCGCTCCCGTGCTGCCTGAGCATGGTAGTCGTCGACAACTTTTTTCCCGCCCACGATGATTTTGGCGCCGAACTCTCTGAAAACTGACCGAGCAGTCACCACGCCGATGGCTCGGCCTTTGTAGGAATGAGGGATTATTTCTCGCTCGATAAGGTCGCGTTTAGCCTCGTCATCGATGATAATCTTGTAGAGGAACTTGTGTTTCTGGAAGAACAGATACGAGTCCCTGAACCCAATGCATCGAGCCGGCTCCGTCGACAGCATGTAATACCTCTCGCCCCGGTTGAGAATCGTGAACGTGCGAACCCTGTACTCTCGGTCTCCCTTCAGAACGCCGTTCTTGTCGACCTTGGTTTCGCCCTCCGGGTCGTCCGGAAGAGCTACTTCGTCGTCGATCACATCCATCATGTTTCCTTCTTTGTCAATGGGCACCTGCGTAACGTGAGACGGCCCCCGGTTCCGAGCCCATCGCCCTCCACTTGCCGCCGGGCGTCCTCGCCTCCTCTTCACCGGCGTGCTCACGTGGATGGGTGTCTGCGGCGCTCCTTCCTCGGGCGCATCCCAGTCGGGGGGTCGGTTCTTGGGCGGTCGGCCTATGCGCCGTTTTCGCGGGATTGCGGAAGGGCGACCACCGGTGCGTGTCGGCGTATCCGCTCGTGACGGGGTATTCGACTCCTGCGTAGGCGTTGCCGCGGTCTCTTCCTCCGGGACCGGCTCGGGTTGCGCTTCGGCCTCGGGCTCGTCCTCCTTCTCTGACGGGTCTCCGGGGTCCTCTACAGCAGGGGATGACGGATTGGAAGGAGGCGCTTCTCCCATTTCCTCGTCAGAGGCGTCGGGGATTGCCGGGGGGGCATTTCCTCGAGGACTGTCAGTACACGCGCGGCCACGGGATGCTTGTCTGCGAGAGATCGCAAAAAGACAAAGAAAAAGGGAACGACGGAGGAAAAGAACATACTCAGTGATTGAGCGGCTGCCTGGGCAGCTGCTCGGAGCTTCCTAGCCATCGCGACACCGAGTGGTTGGGTGTAGGTGGGAGCCAAAGACGACGAACACGGCGGTGGAATTATTGCTCGATGCCCTTTAGACTCGTCCTTTGCGCAGCCGTCGCGAGCGCCAGTCGGATTATCTCCCGCTCCGAGTCCGGCTTGGTTGTCACATGACCCGTGTCTGTGTCTGCCTTAGGAATCAACAGCCACGTGCCCTGGCCTCTTGGCGGCAGCGGGCTGCTGGATGACGTCATCGCCATCCCCTCCGGAGCACATCCTCCCTACCTGCACATCTTCTGAAGTCACCACCTTTTTACGACCCTCACCGGTTATCAGACCACCCAAAATATCCAATGGCAGGCACATGCCAAATGTGAATCCCCACCGGTCATATTTTCTAGGAAGCCGGATTTACCTAACACCTGCTCGAAAACTCGAGAATGGATATGGGGACCTCTCCGTTCAACACCGGAATGACTCAACGATAAGGTATGCACAGACATTGTGATTGACGTATGGGATGGGTCTGCACTCTGCCAGCCTGTGCCAGTTTCTATTTCACATGTCATAGAAACTCTGGAAAGGGAAGCCATTGGAAGGAGTTCTCGGATTCCTCCGCTCCACCGGCGCCTACGGAGTGCATAGAGTACAGAGCGTAGCCTCAAGCTCCGCAATTGTTCGACACCAGATGCAACTTGAAGGAGGGGGGGAACAGAAATGATGGCATTACTTGTTCGGGACAGTAATAACCTGGCTGAGATCGCTCATCATGTCTCGGTAAGGTTATTTCCTCCCCGTGCATCGCCCGAGCGCGATCAGGGACTCGTGGGCTGAATCGGAAGTGTTTTGCTCTCCGCCTTTCTTTTTCTTTCTTTTTTCTTTTCGTTTCTTTTCTTTTTAATTTTTACTCTTGGTGACAAAAGCAAAACACTGCATGCCATGCAGATCAATTACACAACCACGCCGCCGCCTGCAGCTGACCTGCCTACTGACGGCGTGCAAGTGGCTTCAGCCGGCACTTTTTCACCCCTCCCCCTCCCTTGCCGACCGGGGCGAAAATGCAGACGGATTGGTAATCGACAGATGGGGTCCGGGAATCCGCGAGGGTTCTCCATCCAAGAATGTTTCTAGGATGTCTTCTCCTGTAGGATCCCGACGGGATGCCAATATTGCCATTGGAAGACGAAGAAAAATCCGCCAGGAAGCCAGGATGGGAGATCGGGGAGCTAGTCGGCAGCTAGGGTTGGCCTGCTATCCTATCTGCACGCACGAACTCAAGGGGATCCGATAAAACCCCTCGAGCGTCGAGTTCACTTCCTCCGCGGCTGGACTTCAAAGTGGCCGGCTGATCCTGCCGTCAAATCGGACGGAGCTTCGGTCACCATTCCCACAACACCTGAAGCCACCAGCTGCACCGGCCTGGTGTAACGCCAGAAGGGACCTTGCGACCTCCAGGCCGCGCAGCTGCTCGGACCCGGTGATTTGGACATGCAAGGAGACAGCGAGAGACAGGTACCTGGGAGACACTCCTACCATCTGGGGTCTAATACTTCCCCGGTGTCTGCCAGTTGCGCCCCATCTTACTCTGAGTAAGGTAGCACCCTAGACTCCCGATGGGCGTAATAGGAAATCAGGCAAGACGCGATGATTTGCCAAGCAGCCATCACTGCAGGGCTGCACATCGCCCGGGATAAACCCGTACTATCCTCTAGTGCCTGAGTCGAAAAGGCTGGGGTGACGAGGGGTAACTTATTCATCGTCATCTCGTCATCTCGTCAAGGGCAGTGTGGATATTAGTTATAACTTATAATGTTTGACGGTCAAACGCTCTTGACGCGGGTTGAATAGTGTCTATTGCCACTATATGTAGATATAGTATAGACCAATAGTACAGAATTGTATCTACCTTACTGCTCTGTACTCTGTATGTACTCAGAGTAGGCGATAACTACCGCTATACTCCGTACAGTAGGATAGCTATGATCGGCCTGATGACAACATGGGCGGAGTCGACACCCCCACCTCTCCTTGGGAGCCAGAGCATTAACCATTATTATTAGTATTAGTATTCCTATTAGCGATTGATATTGGTATTGTTACTGAATATATTCGACAAGTGAATAATACCCCCCCGTGAAGTCCTCCGAAACAGCTCCGCTTCTCCTCCCGACGGCGAATCACGACCCCGTCCTTCTCCTTCTCCTCCGCATCCCACCTCCATTCCCGATCCCCAATACACATGCCTCTTGAGTCTTGCGCCTCATCATCGGACCTCCTCCTGCGCTGTCACCAGCTCTTTCCCGGTTTTGCACGCTTTCATGTGTAATTCTTTTTCTCGTCATTTCTAGGCCGATGACGAGATGTCGGGGCTTGCAGTCGTCGTGCCTCCCCTCACTTGGGGGAATCCGGCATATTTCAGCATTCCATTCCTGCTTTCCTGCTGCGCCTAGCATAGTCCCCCTCTAGTCCACCGTCCTGGTCCTTTCTTTTGCCCTGGAGCCCTATCATCTCATAATTCCGCCAGATTATTAGTTCCGCCTCTGATTGCCTGTCAGTCAGCAGAGAATTGTGGCTCCGTGGCTCCATCGCGGTCTTTTCTATTTGCCAACGAGCGCGGTCGTCTCCACCAAGGTTGAGGCTTTTTCGTTTTTTTAACCTTTCCCAATTTCTTTTCTGGCGAACAAAAAGCAAAAAAAAAAGTGGGAAAAGAAGAACCCCCATTTTCGCGACCTTGCCTCCGTGCCTGGTTTCTAGGGATCAGGGCAGCTTTTGCCTCCCTACCTGCCAATGACACTGGTTCTTCCGAAGCTTTTCCCGGCTTCCAACCAAAATCACCCGTGGTTTCGAGTTGGAGATTCGTATCCATTAGGGGGTCAGGAGCTTCAGGAATAAGGAGGATGAAACCGCGAGAGGAAGAATAAAGAAGACTCGCCCCGGCGTCTGATGAGATCGGATTCCTCAAGTTTAGTCTGGGACTACGGAGTATTACTGCCGCTATTATCAACCTCGTTTCGTTCTCCCCGGAGTAAAGGCCCGTATCGGGGATACATACTTCTATCTATCTGCCTCTCTATCTTACGGAACGAGGGACTCGGATTCTTCTGAAACTTGTCAGTTGTCCATATTCTGACAACCTCGAGAACCCAGACTATTGCCGCCCATTCCCACATTGATCAAGTGATTGGGGATTGTTGATTTCTGTTATATACTTCTACTTCCTCTTACACAGTTACACTTCCCCTCCGGCCCACTATTCACCGGGCCTTCGAGACAGCAGCGGCATCAGCGGCAGCTCAAGGGCTTTGGGCTTCAGCTCTTGCTATTAAACGCCACGCCACCGCTTGCAGGTCCTTTTTTCTTCTTTTCTTTTTCTTTTCTTAATTATCTACCCTTTTGCCATTTCACCCCCCGCCTTGCCTCTCTCTCCCTTCTACTCAACGCCAGATACCGTATCGGCCTCGATCAAGATCTGAACCCATCGCCACCGGAACCACCGCCAGAGCAGACGGACTCCGCCAGCGCCTGGGGAAATCCCGCAGGGAGTACCAATACGACGCCTGCAATATTATTATTATTTTTATTAGATTTATGTTCGTCCGGGCCTGGCGCTAATCCCAGACTGGCCGGTTCACTCATCCACCGCGCCGTGGCTGATCTTCCAATCATCGCACCTGCACTCGGTTCCTTCGCTTTCTTCAGGTCGGCTTTTCGCCTGAGTAAGAATTCAAGAATCCATAGTTAGGGTCTTCTGTCGGTTTTCAATTCCCTCTTCTTCCCTTCCACTTCTCTCTCTCTCTCTCTATGGTCACTGTCACTCCGTCTCGTGTGTTCTGCACTTGATGAATCCGCCTCGTTCCTTGTAACGTCCCGCGTGCCAGAGTGAATGTGTGGAAAGCATCCACCCCTCCATCAACTGCTGTCGTTTCCGACTCCGACCGAGATCCAACGTTTCTCTCGCCCGCAAACTTCCTGAACCTTCCTCCTTCTCCGCCCGGCCTTTCTGCTCTTCTATTCACTTTTCCCTCTTTTTTTTTTTCACTCGCACTTTGACCGCCTTCTGTCCACATCAGCCCGTTGCCCGACCACTTCGCCACTCCGTCATCCGGCTTGCTGGCGGACGACTTACTCTCGTTTCCTTCCATTTCGCTCTTTCTTTCGTGACTCGACCGGGGAGTCGAATGGAAAGATAATCATGGCCACTCAGAATGGACCTGACCTGCATATCGATGCCGAATTGCTAAAGCAGCCGCTATCTCAGAAGTGAGTAACACAACTTTCGCTTAATCTTGCCGCCAACTGTGCTTTTTCCTGCTTTCATTGTCTACTGTTCAATCCTGGGATCGAGGTTCAATTCAGTCCATGCTTTCGCTCGGAGAAAACAAAAAAAAACAGTGCATACATGCAATAATTTCCCTCGATTTGTTGGCACTGCAGCTGGAACGTGAGACGTCAGTTGGGGGTTGCCTTGCTTTGTTGTCCACTCCGTCGCATTGGGTTGAGATGGCAAAGAAAAAGAAAAAAAGAGAAAGAAAAAAAGAAAAAAAGAAAGAAAGCAACCCCAACCACAGTCCTACATTCCAGCCTTACCGTTTCCTTTTGGTAGAAGACTTGCAGATGCCTGCAGCTTTGGCCATTTACCCTTTCCTCCCAACTGCTGGCCATTGCTATTTCCCTTCCCTTTCGCCTTATGATGGGCGCCGTTCAGCCGGCATGAAATGCCCCGCCATCGTCCTTCACTATGTTATTTGGCCGATGTTTCTTCCACAAATTCAGCTTGTCATCCCGGTTTAGATCAATAACTAACCGCTGCCACAGCCACGGTCTGCAAGAAGACGACACTCAGGATCAAATCGGTTCCAAAAGTCCCAGTCCGACGGGAGTCGCTACACCGCAACCCGATCCTTCAGACAAACGTCTTCCTTCTATAATGCACAACTTCCTTCAGGTTGGTGTTCCCTTTGGCGATCAACCCAACCCCTCCAAACCACGGTCCTTTCCTTCTGAGACTCCTACCTCCGCGTGCTATGTACAGTCGAATGCGACAAGAACACGGGATCGCCGAAGTTCCGGCCATTCTTCCTCCCCCTCCGGCTCGTATGTCATGACGGGTCGCGACTCGGCTTCGGAGATGAAGTCGTCGCTCACTGCCCCAGACCATCACTTCGTAACGCCGGAGAGTCTTCCTCCGACGAATCTACCTACCCCTCCTTACTGCTCCGCATCCTCCCTTCTCCAGAAAGAATCGGACGAGGCAGGGTTGGGGTCTTCGGGCTCCGACAAGAGCGTGGGATCGATCTTTAATGCGTTGAAGAATTATCTATCTCCGGGCAACTCCTCCCCTGAGCCTCCCGCCCGCCGTCACACCTCTCACCCAGTCTCAAGCGTCTCGGACGATCCAGTCCTTGCCTCTCACTTCTCAAATCCTACCCTCTCGTGCACTGCAGATGCCTTGTGTTTGCCGGAAGCCCCCCTCTTCGACCATGAGAAGCCACTCGTTTCCACGTCTTCTGAAAACCTTGCGAAGCTAACTGGGAATGTGTCTGATCTTTCGCATTTAAAGAACACGCCCCCTCTCACGCCGCGGGCCATGTCCAACGAAGGTTCTCAAACCGACAAGAAGCCTAACACCTCTACGCCACCCACTTCGGAGCCTACGCAATCCGACGACATCGCCAAGTCCACCGACGAGATCGCGGGCAGACTCAACGAGGCCTTCCCAACTCCGTCCGACAGCCCCCAACCGACAGGCCCACCCGTCGGCTCGCTCAAGGGACAGCTTTACGTTAAAATCTCCCAAGCTCGGGGACTCCGGCCTGGCTTCGATCCCTACGTGGTTTGTGTGTTTGAATGGAACGAAGTCATCTCGAAGAGTGCCCAGGATGAAGAGGAAGCTTCGCTGGAACGTCAGCAAAAGGAACAGGAGAAATCAGATGTCGAAGCTGGCCGGCCCATGGCCATTCCCATGAAGAGCCGTCAAAGTAGCAACAACAGCGCCCTTGATAGCCCTGACCACAGGAGCCGGGCCCCCGTCACTGATCCCCATTGGAATCATGAAGCTACCTTGTAAGCCATCGCTCTTTTGCTTTCAGCCCTGCTACAGACTTGCGCACGGCTAGCTGACAAGGAACTACTAGTGATGTGCTTGGCGAAAAATCTGAAGTCGACGTTTCGGTATATGACCGTAAAGATCAGGAGGCGTTTTTGGGACATGTGCGACTCTGCGTCGACCTCAATGAAGATCACAGTCGGCTGGAGGGATGGTTCCCGCTAAAGGCCCGGGGAGCCGGCGACTCGCAAGTTTCTGGCGAGATTCATATGGAAATGCGATTTGAGAAGACCGAGAAGAAGCAGGTGGGCCCTAATGACTTCCAGATTCTGAAGCTCATCGGCAAGGGCACGTTCGGTCAAGTCTACCAAGTCAAGAAGAAGGACACCCGTCGAATCTACGCCATGAAGGTTTTATCGAAGAAAGTGATCATTCAGAAAAAGGAAGTGGCCCACACTCTCGGAGAGCGAAACATCTTGGTCCGAACAGCAATGGCAGCATCTCCCTTCATCGTTGGCCTCAAGTTCTCCTTCCAGACCCCTACGGATCTCTACCTTGTGACGGATTACATGTCGGGTGGTGAACTGTTCTGGCATCTGCAGAAGGAGGGACGCTTCCAAGAAGCTCGCGCCAAGTTCTACATTGCCGAGCTGATTCTGGCTCTCCAGCACCTGCACGATCACGACATCGTCTACCGCGACCTCAAGCCGGAAAACATTCTCCTCGATGCGAACGGTCACATTGCCCTTTGCGATTTCGGATTATCCAAAGCGAACCTCACACAGAACGATACCACCAACACTTTCTGCGGCACAACGGAATATCTCGCTCCCGAAGTGTTGCTTGACGAACAAGGGTATACTAAGATGGTCGACTTCTGGTCGCTAGGTGTACTTGTGTTTGAGATGTGCTGCGGCTGGAGTCCATTCTACGCCGAAGACACGCAGCAAATGTACAAGAACATCGCCTTCGGCAAGGTGCGGTTCCCACGAGACGCTCTCAGCACGGAAGGAAGGAATTTTGTCAAGGGCTTGCTCAACCGGAACCCCAAACACCGGCTTGGAGCCAAGGGCGATGCCAAAGAACTCATGGAGCACCCATTCTTCCACGATATCGACTGGGATGCCTTGTGCCGCAAAGAAGTCATCCCGCCGTTCAAGCCGAAGCTCAAGTCCGACACGGATACTTCCAACTTTGATCCCGAGTTCACCAATGCTCTCAATGCCTCGCTGAATGACCGAGCGGCCGCCGTCGCCAATGGTTTCATGACGGCATCGACACCTCTCTCTCCGGGCATGCAGGCTAATTTCAAGGGATTTACGTTCGTCAACGAGAGCACGATGGACCACCACATGAAGAACGAGCCCGGCGACCAGATGGACGAGGATACGGAAACGTGGCAACGATCCCATCGCAAGCAGAACTCGACAGACCACCGCATGAGTGGAGTCCAGAAGACCAACGACGGCGGAGAGCCTGGCATTTTCAACGTTGATGATCACTTTGACATGTGATCCTGTCTTCGCGCAATGCATGATGATGGAGTTGTGATTTGTTTATGATTTTGATTTATTTATCTTGTTGCATATATCCTTTGCGGTTTTGTATATGCCTTCGAATGGGCCTAAAATACGGGTTGTCTTCTTTGCCCAATTTGCTTCATGTCCTGATGCCCCTGGCAGTTACATGTTTTTTTTTTAATCATTGACCTTATCATTGGCGAGACGAGTCTCTTTGTGTTCATCTCCTGTTTCTTACCATCTCTTTTGCTGTTTTCTGCACTCACACCATCCGGGTTAGATGGATTGGATATATCCCTTTGATGGCTTCATTTACCATGGCTCGTATCAATTGCGAGACTTTGATTTCTCTTTCATATCTAACTCATTTGATGTTCCATTTGTTTGAAGATCTCCAAGTTCTTTCTCTTGCCCCCCCTCCCTTCTTCTTCTTCTTCCCGCCTTACATACGTCCTTTTCTACCGGCTGGGGTTCTTTCCGCCTGCCTGCGCACATTTTCAATACATTGGAAGAGTGCCGTCACACTTAAGCCCGGTAGGACCGAAACCAACTCTCTCTTCCCAGTCTCAGTTCTCATGATAAACGGCGTCCCATCATTGTAGCGGCGTTTTGATTCTTCTTTTACCAGGTTTGGCAGCAGTACGGCGCAATGAATGGGAGTCAGAATCCGGTCCTCTTGCATCAACGGTTGGTCTATAGTCTAGATGTGTTCACAATACATCCAAGTACATGCTTCGCAGCGCTCGATGCCTTAGTTTTTTGATTTTCTTTTTTTTTTTTTTTTTTGGCGGCCAGATACATGGACTATTGCTTTTCGTATTTTGATCTGACAGGAAATTAAACGGCTGGCGGGGCTGTGTAGTCCATCGGATCCTATCATCTTGCAAACTCGGTGGTACAGATTATGGTTGGTCATCTATGTAAATTGCTCAAAACATGTGGTTACTACGGTCCTGTTTGGGACTGAGGCTGACACGAAGCGCAAGATGTCAGCTGAGACAGAATGTCCGGAGAGCCGCATTCAGCCCTAAACAACAATACCTGGAACCTTCGTCCGTCGCTTAGCAGCGTTGCATCTAGGGTCATCCATTCACAGGGATCTTTTAGTGTGGGACGCGTGGGCTAACCCCTTTTTGTGCGTTGATTGATGGTTTGTACTACATACTGACTGCACATGAAGGCAAATAAGGCCATTGTTCCATGCCCGCTATCGATCAATAATAAGTACAAATTAGTATGTACAACCTAGCATAGCAGCCCTTCCAATTCCAGGACCTCCTCTCCTTGGCGTTGGGCTCCCTAATCTCTATATCGGAGCTAATAGGTTACATCAACTAACACGATGGCAGCCTAATGGTTGGCGGCCTTGGCGGCTACTTCGTTAATTTTCTCTTACCAAATTGAACTCCACGATGTTCGCTGATTCCCCCTCATCCCTAGGAGATGCAGTGTGGTGGATATAAGTATAGTGTCTGTGTCCTTTGCGTGTTTTGGTAGAATGGCCCTCTGATATTCTTTTTTGATCCTTTCAGTTTGTTTCCACCAGTCCCGGGGCCTTCTCAGTATGCGCTTACTCGGTGCGACTCTCGCTTCGGCGGTTTTGGCCTTCGCTGTGCCCTCTGTGTCATCGACTTCTTCCAGCACCTCGTCCGGTAGCACCGAGCCCTGTGCGGTAGTTAGTCGCCTACTCAAGAGCGGGGGTACGCGCTCCATACCCGCCGAGGCCGCGTACAAGTGTCTAAAGTCCGTCCCGGTGGCCGTCGAAGACGATGAGGAGCTCATCGACGAGCTTAAGCTCCTCTGGGAGTGGCATTCGGAAACGGGCTGGCTGAAGAACCCTCCTTCGACCTGGGCCCTGGGCCCCCTGGACCTTATCGAAGAACTCGACAAGATTAAACAGAGCCTCAAATCCTATGACAGCGAATATGACGTGCAGATGGCCATCAACCGCTTAACTGTCCGGTCCGGGAACTACCATTTCAACTACCTGCCCGACATCCTGCAGGTCTTCAGATTCCAGCGCCGAGTCGGAGTGGCCACTGTCTCCGAGGACGGCACCAGCATTCCAAAGACCTACGTTTCTGAGGACCTCGTCGCTCACGAAGACGACGACAGTATCGACATCTCTCCGATCAAGTCCATCAATGGTCAAGATGTGCAGAAGTACCTGGAGTGGGTGGCGGACGAGTCCCAGTATGGCAATGCCGACGCGCGGTACAACGCGGTCACCTATAAGAGTCAGCACCCCTTGTCGCAGGGATCGTTCGTCATGCAAGAGTCGTACCAGGGAGCGTTCACTAACCTCACCTTCGCCAACGGCACCACGCGCCATCTTATGAATGTGGCGGTGACAGATCAGGACTTCACCGGGATCTCCAGCGGCAAGGACTTCTTCCAATCGTTCTGCACGGGCGATATCAGCAGCTGGGAGGCCAGTGCAGAGTTCATAAAGAAGGGTACCACCACTAGCAAAGCTGCTCCGCTCCGCCGCTGGGAAAAGAGACAGTTCATCCCCAACACTGGCTACCCCGAGGCTATCGTGGAGCACAGCGATGGTGCAGTGGCCGGCTACTTCCTGAGCGGCTCTGGTGTGGCAGACGTTGCGGTCTTGAAGATCATCACGTTCGATCCTGCGGACACTAGCTACACGGAGTTCCAGAAGGTTATTCGGCAGTTTCTGGAGAAGTGCACAAAGGCTAACAAGAAGAAACTCATCATTGATCTCCGCGAAAATGGCGGTGGTGAAACCGCCCTGCTGCTGGATGCCTTCATGCAACTCTTCCCGGACAAGGAACCCTTCAGCGGCCAGAGATACCGTGCCCAGAAGCAGTTCAAACTCATCGGCGACGCTGTCGAGGCCGTCAGGGACGCTCTGAAGTGGGTGGGACAGGAGACCATATTGTGTAAGCTCCAGTCATCGGATGTATGCCATGTTGGCCGCTGACTTTTAGCGTATTAGCTGGCGCCAGGTTGAGATTCTGGTCGTACTGGAACTTTGTCGATGCCAACGGCAAGACGTTCTCCTCGTGGGACTCCTTTTACGGGCCGCATAAATTCAACGACGACGAGTTCTCGTCGATCGTGAGATATAATGTGAGTTGGTCTCCCCCTTGAGCCCTGCACGATAGTGTTATATTAATCCTTCCGCAGCTATCCAACAGCAACCCTTACAGCATTCGGTCGCCCGACTTCACCTTCACAAAATCCTCCGGTAAAAAGGCACCCTTTGCCACCGACGACATTATCATGTTCACCGACGGCCTCTGCGGATCGTCCTGTGCTTCGTTCCACGAGGAGCTGAAGAACATCGCCGGCATCAAAGCAGTCACCGTGGGAGGCCGTGCCAAACCGGGCCCCATGCAGACCATCGGCGGCACCAAGGGCGGCGAGGTCATTCCGCTGTCCTCCGTCTCCGACGATATTCCCGAGCTGCTTAATATTACGAGCGAGGTAGGAATCGCCGGCCTTGACGACCCTTCGATCTACCGGCTCCTCGACACCGAGCAGGTCTTCCTTCGCGCCGGGGACGCGCACAGCCGTGTCCAGGTCCAGGATCAGATCCGCAAGGGCGACTCGTCGGAGACGCCGCTCCAGTATATCTACGAGGCTGCTGACTGTCGGATTTGGTACACGGCCAAGACGTTGCTCGACCCCGAGCAGGCGTGGGCGGCGGCGTGGAATGCGCACACCGATCGCACTAAGTGCGTCGAGAACTCGACGAACCATTCGTCTAGCCTCAGTGGCGGGTATAAGGCCTATGGAGCTGGCCCTCTAGATGGGAAGAAGAAGGAGGGAGATAAAGACAATGACTCGGACGAGGAGAGCGGTGCTGCGACGATCTGGAGACCCAGTCTTGTTTTTGTTTCGGGTGCAGCTATCCTGGCTTTCATGCTCTAGAGAATTCAGGCGCAGGGGCTGTCTTTCTTGGCTTAAACCATTATAGAGGTCAGATATATACAAATATTGCCAGTAATATAGACAATGATGGACCGAAGAATTCTTTTGGGTGCAGAAAATACTTTCTGTAGGTAGTTATATTAGATGTAGCCGAAGAATCTCTACAGTGTACATCATACCAAAAAAAGCACACTTGAAACCATCGGTTCCAACGTCAAATGCCATAGACCACGGGCCAGAAGATATAAAAATAGGCCAGCTAAGCTCTTTGCGGGTAAATGCTTTTTCCCCCTCCCCTTTTTCAAGCCGGATCTTAAATGCAGGACCAGGGATCGGTTTGGGTTCCGTCTCGGAAGGATTTCAATCCACGCTTACCGTGTCTTGTGCATACAGAGTACGGAGTACAGGTGACGGAGATTGAAGGAGAGACACGGATATGTTGTACTCTGTAAGTTACAGAGTATAGTGTTGACTCTACTAGCCTCCCTGCACCATCCCTAACGATCATTACTCTATGTAAGTTAGGTTTGTACAGAACCGAGAGTAGATCATGTTCAATCCCCAAGGTACCGACGCTTGTGCACCCAAAAAAAAGGAAAGAAAAAAAAAGATAGTCTTGTCCCAACCCGTATTGATAATGGCAACAAATGGCACAATGGCACAATGGCACAATGGCACAATGGCTGTGTTCGTCGCACAGTGAGTACTTTACGGAGTACGTTGCAGATTTGAAATTCCTGCACCGACCCACTACGAGATACGAGCCAGTACTCCGTATGGAACGTCTGTTCTTCTTGCCGAGTTCTGGATACCTGTCCGGAGGAGCTATCCTATCTGAGTCTGGTTCTATTTTTCCTCCTTTGCAAGCACGGGTGGGCGAACGCCGAAACCAAACCGCTCCATGTTTCATGGGGCCGGGAGGTTGGATTTGGTTTGCTCCACTTACGCTCGGCATAGGGAGGATTGTCGATCTCGGAGGGCTGATAATGCAAACGATCACTTCTGTAATCTGTAGGGAAGTATAGGGGGGGGGTTAAAGGATGCTGTTATTGGTTAGGCTGGCCGGGCTACCTGCGCTTTCGAGGCATGTTCGTATAAATATACATACGGAGTATGGATACTACTACTACGTGCTACGTAGTAGTTCGTATTCTGCAGGGGACATCGGAGGATATCCCGGAGGAACGGGGGGAATATAGACCCTGCCCTGTACGGAGTACTTCGGGCTTAGGATTGGGGCTGCAGAGTGGCCAAGGAGTGATTTAATATAGCGGATATTCCGGAGTACTGGAGAGATCGATGGCGGTTTAGACTAAAGCAAATAATATAGAGTTACATATTGTTATATATATATCTCACACATTGCTGTTTCTCTTGATAGGATGACTCAAGTGAAACTGTGCACCCACCCCATGGACAATGTCTGAGATTGATGCGATCGTACGGTATCGACAATTTGGATATTGGCCACGGCACTGGTCAATCTAATCCGCTCAACGGTGCGAACCGATGGGTGGGATGGGTCCAAGCGGACGGTGATTCGGATGTCGTAATGGGATTTAACTAGAGGCCAGGGGTGTCTTAGTCAATGTTTTTCGTGAATTCATAATCCTGGTGGAAGCAGAATGGAGATTGGAGAATGAATCCGATGCTCCACCGGCACTTGGAGACGGACGAATGCAAAAAGGACAAAGCAGACAAAGCAGACAAAACGGACAAAACTGACAAAAAAAAAAGGGGTTCGAACGCAATGAACTGCCCCGAACGGGCTTAGCGCGGCGTTCCTGAGGCCGACCCGCCGCGCCAAGCCCTGGCGGGACTAGCGCCATGCCCGCCCACGGATTTCTTGTGTTTTTCCTGGTTTTTATTCTTCTGCCTCGTTCATCCTCCTTTCTCCTGACGAGGACAATCAGTCGGACTGACTTTCTGGGACCCGGGGATCCCAACGTTCATCCCAATCAACCATCCATCAGGAATATAATATTAAACACAATCTGATCATCAGTCTGAATGATGGACGGATTTGGATTTTACCTCTGGTCAAATGAGAAGACTAACTTAACTCTCTGGCTAACCTCCCATTGGCACTAGCAACCTTCTCTCCACCTCCTCCTTTAGCTCTCATGCAGTTTCCCCTGGGCAACTTCTGCCCTCCAACTTCCCTTAGCCCCCCGACTCTCCGACTCTCTAGTCTCTAGCCTCGTCTCTAGCCGACTCCCAAGACTCTCCTGGCCGGGAAATTCTCCTACTCCCCCCCCTGATGACTGGCCGCAGATGACACGAGTTCTCCGCCTCTGAGCACGAGTCGCTGCCATGCTAGTCTAGTCTAGGCGTGAACCCAAGATCCTCATTCCCTTGGTGGAGACGATCGGCCTTCGAGTGCCGTCCAAGTCCTCCTAGTTCTGTGCTGCTAACCTAAACGGAGATGTGGCGTGTCTCTGGTATGTGCTCAATGCCTCATGGAGTCATGGCCCTGGGTTAAGCTCCTTTGGGTCAATATTATGGACTGATTAGTAGATGGTAATAGTTTGCGGTGATGCGCTCTGCCGCTGGTTGGAGTCCCGGTGGGATTCCTAAAATAGCCCCCCATTTCTATCATTCCGTTTTCTTTTTCTTTTTTGCTCCTCCCCCCCATCGCATACTACTAGTATTTTCTTTTCTCACGGTCTCTGTCTCGACTCTGGGGCTATCAAAGACTGGTTGTTTATTTTTGGGTTCGATCTTTTCCCTTCGCTCTGACACACACGAGATAAGCATAAACATAACTCGAGTAGTGGCGCAATACCTCCCGACACATACCAACGCGCTTCCTACTCTCCTTTCTATTCCCCACTTATCCGCTTCCCTCCTTTCCCCTTAAACTTCGTTTGCGCTCCCAATTATTTTTATTTTTCTTGTCCCTCCTCCCTTCCCTTTTTTGGACTGTTGCCTGAATAATCAATCGCTCTTCATGCTGGTCAGATGCACACTGAGGGCCCAGGATGAATGCCGTCGCTTCTAGACCCGAGAGCGTGCCTTTTACGTCTCCCCAGTCCATTCCCGACTACAAAGATTCTGCATACACGGTGATGGTACAGCCGGTGTCTTCTCGGACGTCATCAGTCTCGTCCTTCAAAACGAACTACAGCGTGTCAACCACCCCGACTGTTTACTCCCCTACCTCGCCGAGCTCCTCATACCGCCAATGTGATTCCGCCGCCTCGTTGGACAAAATCCTCGAATCGGTTTTCAAGCGCCTTCCCTATGAAGTATACGAGACCATCTTAGATCAGTTGTACAACGTGCATACCGGCCCAAACCAGACCGGCTGTCTAACATGTTATCAACGCGATCTACATGCTCTTTCCTTGACCTGTCGGCCCTGGGAACGGGCTGTCAGAGCTAGATTGTGAGTGCGAGCGTTGTCGGTATTCATTGGGCATAGAATGGCTCGCTAACGGGAGATATTTCTTAGGTACAACCGGATTCACATCATCGGAAACGATTCGCCGTCCCAATTGAAGAAATACAAATTGAAAAGAGGAAGCCGGTTGAAGCTGTTAAGACGGACTCTCAGAGAAAGGAAGTTGCTGGCCAATCTTGTCCTCGAACTGCGCGTCCCACAGATGGATCTACTATTCACGAACGGCAAACAAAGCTCCCCATGGCAGGAGTACCGCGATCTGGTCGCTTCGGTTGTTATGGTTTGTCCTAACCTGGAACGGTTATTAGGCTTGTCTATTCCTTACAATCATGAGTTCGACCGGCTCACCCACGCGCTATCCACCCGACGAAAGTTGAAAGAGCATACCTGGATCTTGGGTGAAGCGCCAGAAGCTTTGGAGGTATCTCCTCGCAGCTCGTCTTGCCCCGGAAGTTTGGGTCCCTTGCAAATGTTCGAGTTTCTAGAATACCACGTTTCGTGGACCAATCTAGAAACTTTGACGCTCTACGGGCTGACCGAGAATAGCGCGCTGGAGCCGAGCATATTTCTTCGCATGTTCAGCCTCCTACCTTCGCTACAAAACCTGTGTATCTCGAATTTCAACGAAGATGCCTTTGCAGACAGTGCTTTGCTCTGTTTACCCCCATTGAGATCACTACGGCTGGAGAGTCTACCCGGTGTCACTGACACGGGGTTGTCACAGTACACTTCACGCCCGGAATCGAGTTCGCTCCGCTCACTGGCCCTTATCGAACAGGACGTCGAATCAATGCTTGTTATTTCGAAAGTCCTGGCATCATTAGGGCAACTCGAGCATTTCAAGATTGTCCAGAGCAACAAATCTCCGACCTTGAATGCAGATGGCATCATTTTCCAGCCATTGTTAGCTTCGTCAAGTCTCCGGCATATGCATTGGGATGTAGCCTGTCCGGACCCACATACAGCCCTTACCAGACTTGATTACGCGCCTTTTGCTAAACCCCCAAGTCATGTCGACACTCCTAATTCCCATCTTGCACAAAGCATTCTCGCCGGGGGATTCCCTCGCCTGGAAGCTCTCCGTGCGCCATCGGACATGGAGCCCCCAGGAGCCCTCCAGGGTGTATGTCAACCGATCCCGCGTGGGCAAGCCTTACTACAGCCAGACCGATACAGTCTTCCACGCAGCTCTCATGGCTCCGTCAAAACCCGTCCTATGGCTCTGCCAGCGGGCAACAATTTGACATCTGCCCGAATTCGCGCGCAAACCTTCATCGATATGGCTGCGAAAGATACGGAAACTGGAATGAGGGTTTTAATCACCGACCATTCGGACTCTTACGTACCCGATAGTGCCCTAGAGGAAGATCTCCTGTCGGACGAGGCGTCGGAGCTAGATGTGGACGAATTTGGCGTGTGCGGGTCACAAGAACGCCAGAGACACAGCGAAAACGCGACATCCGAGGACCCTGATGGACCAGTTACCGTATACGATTTCAGAATGCCCGCTTACATGGGTAGGATAGGCACCACCACAAGCGCCAAGGATATATCGATTCCACGGTTCGTCCTCCGCCCCGATATCCAAGGGCAAGAGGCCGATGGAGGCCTTGTTGGCTGGAAGCACATCCTTGCTTCCAATCAATCGTTAACATACGCGGCCGGTGTTGGTGTAAATTGCTTCGGAAACAAGGGCATGCCCACCCCGCCTCCTGATGAGCCACCTTCACCCGCGTCGACTCCAAGCACACGGTTCGGGTGGGGGAGCATTGGCAGTCGCTCAGCCTTAGCATCAAGTCCAAACACGCCCACCACCCCGTCTACTCCGATGAGTCTTGCATCCACTACCGCACTGCCCTGGGAGAAGGATACCTGTACGGGATCTTGGAACTACAGTCACAAAAATGGCCGTGAATGGTGGTTTCATATGGAACGAGAGCGTCCAAAAAATACGGACATAATTGATATCAAGCGACTTTTCTAAGCTATGGCAACACTCACTCCAGATCTTCTCTCTGGCGGCTGCCTTGCCTAGGAACCACGACTACCTCTCCATCCTCCCACCCACCATTCCTTTCCTAAGGAAGCAATATAAGACATCAAAAACCCCGGCCTGCAAGGAACATGCCGGACTACCTACGGATACACGCGGAAATGGCGTTACGGATAATAATGGACGATCATTTCGACAACCTGTCGGGCTGTCCAATTTAATTCTCAACTAGCATCAAGGGTTTCAATGGTGCTTCCCCTCCCTCACACACTCTCTTTCTCTCTATCAATATATATATACCCCGAACATATTTGTTCATTTGTTTTACTACGAGGGGAACCATGGCACTCATACTTCCACCCCCCTGAATATATCATTCACTTTTTTGGTCTTCTTTGTCATATTACTAGCTTTCTCATCTTACCGGACGGCGCTCGTGATGAACCAGGGAAGAAAGGATTGGATACAGGATGTTTTGTTTTCTACGTACTGTTTTCTGTCCATACGTTCTTTCCTTCTCCCTCTCTTTTTAATTTGGCCGGCAATGTCATATTATATATCCCTGTACAGTTAAATAAGGTACTGTGATGGGGTTTATTTAGTGCATAATCTAATAAATGCATTTTCAACCAGATGAGAGGTTCAAACCTAGAGATTAAAATTCCAATATAGCCGTTGGCCATATATATCTTTTGTATGGACTAGACCTTGACTACGAATACAAGTCTTAACCTACTGTCCTCGAAAGACAATATCGACGCATATATCAGATAGAGATTAGACCCGGTGTACGTAAATACATGGCAGGAAGGGATGTAGGGTGAACGAGCAGGCAGAAGGAAGTATAATAAAAGGATCATCATAACAAGAATTCGTAACGGACAAAAACCATCCCGTTAGACGTAAATACCCATGTTCGTGTCCTTCTTCTTGGCTTGTACTTCCGCGATGGCATCCACGTAGTTCTCGTGTCCGATCTTGCTCTGGCCCTTGCGGAGAGCAATCATACCGGCCTCGACGCACACAGCCTTCAGCTGGGCACCGCCGAACTCGTCCGTGCTGCGCGCCAATTCGGCCCAGTTCACAGAGTCCTCGACGGTCATCTTGCGAGAGTGGATCTGCAGGATGTTGGCCCGGGCCTCCTCGTTGGGGAGAGGGAATTCGATTTTACGGTCCAGACGGCCGGAACGCAGCAAGGCGGGATCGAGAACGTCGACACGGTTGGTAGCAGCCAGGACCTTGATTCGGTCGTCCGAGGCAAATCCGTCCAGCTGGTTCAGGAGCTCCAACATGGTTCGCTGCACTTCACGGTCACCGGATTTCTCCGAGTCGAAACGTTTCGTGCCCACGGCATCCAGCTCGTCAATGAAGATGATCGACGGGGCCTTCTCCTTGGCGAGAGCGAAGCAGTCGCGAACAAGCTTGGCACCGTCACCGATGAACATCTGCACCAGCTGAGGACCGGCAAGCTTCAAGAAGGTGGCGTTTGTCTCCGCTGCACAGGCACGAGCGAGAAGAGTTTTACCGGTACCGGGAGGGCCGTACATCAAAGCACCTGGGTGAGAAAATATTGTTAGGAGCCAGTAGAACGATTGATGGTAAGAAGATCCACGTACCCTTTGGCGCCTTGATGCCAATCTTCTTGAAACGCTCCGCTTCCCTCATCGGCCATACGATAGCCTCGACGATTTCCTCAATCTGCTTGTCCAAACCACCGATATCCGTGTATTTCTCCGTCGGCTTCTCGTCGACCTCCATGGCCTTGACTCGGTTATCGTATTCGGCCGGTAGCGTATCTAAGACTAGATATGAGTCCTTGTTCACACCAATCAGATCGCCGGGCTTGAGTTTCTCGTGATCTACGAGACCGATGAGAGGCAGGTAGATGGTCTGACGAGTCGATGTCTTGATAACTGCAGACTTTCCCACTCGAGTAGCGTCGAGATCAATGTTGGCTCCTTCCTCGGCGGCTTCGGCCTCGACGTCCAGATCCAGCAGCTCAACGACGTTTCCGACAAGGTATGGTAGTTGTCTAGATAGATCCCAGTAGTCAGTATGATATCCAACAGATAGCAACCTCTTGCAAGAGCCGAGGGGACGGAGTCCGAGAGAGAGCAGGGAGTGAGTGGCAAGTGTGCTACATCCCTCAAGCCAGCAAAATGCAGACAAGTTGCAAGTTGACGTACCTGTTGTTTTCAATTTTCTCCTGGTTATCCTTGACTTTTTCTCTCATCGTGCTTTGCTCGTGCGTCAACCGCTGGTATTCGCTTTTCATTATGCGCATCTCGTTCTCGAGCATCCGTCGTCGCTTGACGATGTCCGCTGTGCTGGAGTGAAGGATTTCATCGTCCAGGAGTCCATCATCCTCGTCGTTCTTTTCGGCATCTTCCATTTCAGCGTCGCCATCCCCTCCGGGCTTCTTGCCGTCGCCATCGCCCTGCTCCTTCTTCTTGTCTCTCTCCTCACGCTCAAGGTCGTCGAGATCCTCTAGGGTAGACATGGCGTAGGATATAGGAAGAAAATTGGAGGAATATGTAAATTGCCAGTACGCAACAGCTCTAGAATGGCGGGGAGGAGGGAAGAGGGGATAGAGGGTGATGGGGTATGAGAAGGAAAAGGACCTGCCGAGCAGCTGTTGAGCTCCGGCCAAACAACGTCAGCTCGTCCTGCCTGCGTCACGTGATACCACTGACAAATGCCATTGCTGACTAAGGCGTCTTGTATGTAACTACAACAGATGCTAACTACCTATCTTGCTATCGAATTAACCCCATTCTACTCCCCGTGGTTATCTACACGTCTCCTATCCGCAGTATTTGAAATGCACTCAGTAGCGGAAGTTGGGGTTGTACTGGAGGGCGGCGCTGTTCCCAAGACTGTCCAATACCTTTTGACGACCAAACTCAAGGAGACGGTATTTTGACATGAAGTCATCGTTGTTTACTAGGCAAAGGTTAGCGTGTCTTTCATGGATAAGGTGAAAAGCAGAGAGGAAAAGGAAAAATAAATGCACATACTATATCCACCGCACATCCTTCGCTTTCCAGTAAACTCTGAGCGGCCATGAAGCATTCTCCAGTTATCGAAGACTAATTTCAAGGTCAGCTAAGTCTCCTAGGCTGTTGCGTAAAGTCTCTTTCTTACTCAGTGCTGTGCCAGGCTCGAGTTGTGTCCAAAGCTGCATCTCTGGCCGGTGGATGATCTCGTTGAAGGTATGAGCCGCGTCATACCATTTCATCTGTTGCTCGATGCTCCAATCGGTCTTAGCCGCCCGGTCATAATTATTCCATCGAATTTGGAATAATCTTCGGTATTGCGAATGCAAGTTGAACACGGGAAACTGAGTCGCAGGCTGGATGCAAGTGTCCTCGTTGCCGCTAGCATGGAATGGTTGCGGAATCCCAGCTAGAGTAAAAAAGTGATTGCGGTTTTCGATGAACAGGGTCTTTGCCGCCTGGAATCCATCGACAAGCAAGCTGGCGCCTCCACCGCCGTCTGTATGGGACAGAAGATGGAAGAGTTGAAGCCGAGCTGGATCAGTGAAGTAAGTATTATCTGTATGCGCACCAAGCGCTTCCGAGGTGTATGCAGTGTCTTTGAAGGTCAAATCAGATGTAAAGTCCCAGAATCCACCTGAACAATGTGAGCAAGAGTACGAGTAGGGGGAATAAGGGGGCACTACCATAGTGGGTATGTCTAACGAAGGCAATTCTCTCCAAAAGAGACTTGGTGGACTCGGGGTCAATAGGTACACCCTGTACAAAACAGAAACCGTAGTTTTGCTAAACGAATGTTAGACAAGTGCTGGGTGGTTTAGGACCAAACTTACGATCGCTTCAACCCACCGCCATAAGGCCCTATCATTATGCATAACGTGGTCAAATGCAACAGCTGGAGGAAATGGCTCGCTGGGGCCATGATGTTTAAAATACCTGAAGCAAAGCGTTAACAAGCAGCAATAAGCATCCAGACATAGGCGTAAAGCTTTACCGAATGGGCATCATCTTTCGATCCAAAAGTTTCATCCTTCCGTTGGCATGTTGCCTTAGCCATGTGAAAGGGTAATAACTTAGGTGGCCATCCGACCCTTTTGTAAAATTAGCCTTCAGATTAATAAAAAGCGAGTCGGGAGTTGTACACTTCAATCCAGCTCCATCCACAGTGTATTCAATCTGCTCTACCTTGACATCCTTGGGTATCTAGAGCCAAGTCACAAAAAGTCAGTCATCCGTTAAGGCGATTCGTTTCATAGGAATTGATGGTTTCTCCTACCGAGAATGTGTCTACAGCGCGTTGCCTGGTGTCGGGGTGGATACATTGTGGGCACTGGCAATTATCCCTGGAATCAATTGAAACGGCCGAGAATTAGCGATGTGGAAATCCACCCAAGGGGCGTCGGATCTGATACCTCAGCCAGAAATTCCCACTGCGACACATGTTAGCATGCAGAAAACAACGGGTGCTCGTGGCAGAAGAAGCCCGCTTACTAAAACCCCTCAGCTCCATCGGCCGTCTTTCGCAGGATTGTGAATTTATCCTTGTCTGCGTTTCTAGCAAAAGGCATCAATTCTGATTTTGCGACGAATGGCGGGTCATCTTGCGGTTGCTCTGGCATCGATGAGTTTGCCCTTATCGAACTAGCCGCGGGCAATCGGCCGCATAACAGACGCAGTCGAGGATTTTGGTAGCTTGTCCTAAAGCTCATGGGGGAACTTCGCCGGCCTGCAGCCTGTACAGGATTTAGACATTGAAACTGGCGCTTACAACGATAGCCGCCGCATCACTTCGACTTCTACTTACAAGTGAGGATGGCAAGGTGCTAGCAGCGATGTCAGCAACAGAATCCCAAATAAAGGATTAGGGGACGGCTTACCCGGCATTTTTGAAGGGCGCGAAAGCCCCCAAGGCGGGAATACGGCCCATGATCTCGATCGGGCTGCCTGTTTGTCGCTGCGCAGTTGTGGTGGGAGAGATAGTCGCAACAGGGAGTCTTGGATTATTCCGCGCCGTCGGCCTAAGAAACCCGCGGCGTCACGTGCACGGGCCATACAGGGATCATCGGAGTCCGGGGCGTGACTAGAATCAATTGACCAGCTATGGAGATACGCCTATCCATACACGAATTCTGCTTTGGACACCAATTTATAGTTTACTATGGGGCCCGACCGCCTTCAACAAACATCGACCATTGCTCAGAACCACCTTACCATTCCCGTTCTTCGTAACAAACCGGATCTCCTCGAGACCTTGGTCGAAATTACCAGTTCTCCAGATTTCGGTGGTCAGCCTATCACCAGGCTTGACTGGCGAGGCAAAACGTGCCTGGAATTCCTTGAGGTTTTTAGGGTCGCTGCCGCCCAACTCCCTCAGGATACCTTGAGCGGCCGAGTTCCAGCTAAACAACCCATGAATGATAATACCCCCGAAACCCATCTTGGCCCCGGGCTCTGGGGTAGCGTGAAGCGGATTATAATCTCCGTTCAGTCTAATAAGAACAAAGTCCGGTTAGCTGTGGATTCCTAGGCAGGGTAAACTATGCGAGGACTAGGTAATCCGCTCACCTGTACAGATGTGCGGTTTCCATATTGGTTTGAACCACATGGGTAGCATCGGGCTTTTTGCCCTCCGGTGGGGGGTAGTTGACGGTGCTTGGGCCTGGCAGTCAAGTAACATTATAAGTCAGTGTCGAGGGAGAGTTATGTTCCGATGTATTGGCTCTCTTACCTTTCGGTCCTCCCCAATTACCCTGGCCAACGAAGAAATTGCTGCTCACCGTCTTGGAGTATACTTCGCCACTCTCCTTGTCCACAATTGACTGCTCAGTCTCTACTACCGTACCCGGTTTGCCTTTGTCATAGACGCCGACCACCTTATTGCGCAGCTCGAAGGTCCGACCAGCACTCGTGGGCGGTAGAGGCTTCAACACGGTGAGCTTGCGCTGACCATCCACTACCCTGCTGTAGTCAAATTTAGGCACGCCGGGGATAGGAGTTGCTTTCGAGCGTGCATAGAAATCCGTCACTTCCTGATCCGCGAGTTTGAATGCTTCACCACGGAGTAGCCATTAGTTTTCTGGACCGGTTTGCTTTAGTTGATAGTCAGAGGTCCATACGAAGAATCAGAGGATACGTTGGGAAGACAGCAAAGTTAGGGTGCAGTTCCTGATACGCGAGCGTTAGCGATATGGAGGGTGATACATGAATTTGCACCCTAGCGTACATAGAGGAAATGCAGTTCATCGGCTTTGCAGCCGATGCTGTTAGCGAACAGCAGGACATCTCGCTTCTGCCAGGAAACCTCCTGGACAGGGTATTCGAAGCCCACACCTGGAGACGACATTAGGAGACTGCAGATCAAGGGGGCTACGACGTAAATCGAGGGGGAAGAAGAGAAAAAGACGTCTAGGCAGCGAGACGGGGCAGTCGATGGCCGATCTTCCTCCGATTAAATAAGTCGATTCGGTTGCGGGGCTCCCGTGAGAAGCCGAGGCTCGATCAGGATTGGCCCGACAGACGCCAAGTCGGCTAGCTTTTCGTTATCAATCATATCAGAATTTCGATCAATCAGTTGAAGCAAGCAAGAAAAAAAAAGGTATGCTTCTCTATAGTGCGATATAAACATCAAGGTCCATGTAAGAAACACAAAGGTATTCGAACCTGAACAAGATAAGGAGACCGGAGGCAGTTAAGACTAAGCGTCGACTCGGGGTATCTTTAGGGGAATTCGAGGAGCTTCAGAATCGTCCTTTGGAAATCATCTCTCCGTATCGCGCCGAATAATGATGCCCGTTCCCCTGCCTTCTTCCAAAAACAACGCCGTGCAAAAAAATCTCAACGATGAAAAAATGAAATGAAAATAGATGCCGGACCATGATTTCAAACCATAACTTCAATAAATATCCTCATATCCGCACAAAAGAACCCTCACATATGCTATGCTGCCCATGCGCAAATCCCTGTACGTGTGCCGATATGGCTGGACCGAACCCTGGCAGAGAGATTCGAAAACCATACAGACCGCAGGTGATCAGAAGCGAATTATTTTAACACCTACCAACGTTAGTCTCCCGGACGCAACGGTGCGGCAAAACGTGGGTACTTACATCCGGTAGAAACAGCTGCCCTCCGAGTAGCGCACCGGATCGGTGGTTTCGAATTTGTAGGAGATAGAGATGTCAAGATCACGCTTGTTCTTGTCGTTGGGCTTGTTCTCCAAAACACCAGACACAGTCTCCTCTTCCTCGACAGTCAGAACGTCACGCAAGTAGAAAACGGTCTGCTTCCAGTGCGTGTACTTGGCATGAGGGCCGGTGGAGAAGACAATGGGCTTGTGGCAAGCACCGAATTCGATATCAAACCAGGCAATCACGGCATGGATGAAGTCGCTGCGCTTAGCAGGCAGAGTGAAGGGAACCTTGAAAGCCAAGTCGGCGGTGGTGACGGTGTAGAGGTCAAGGGTGATGATGGGGCAAGGGTCAGTGACCAAAGCCTTCATCTCCACGGTGTCGACAAGGGGCTCCGTGAGGGCAATTTCCTTCATGGGGCTGTAGTTGAAGCCATACACGTTGTCCCAGACTAAAGAAGAAGTTAGCGCTCGGAAGATAAACGATCCTGACCAGGAAACCAGTGCCACGTACATCCAATCTTGTCGTCCTTGTATTCACCATCCTCGATTGCGGCCAGGTACATGGTAGCCTTGTCGGGGAAGATCTTGCCGCCAGGCACGAGATAGCGGTCACGCGCGTAGAGAACGGTGTCCAGCATGCTCTCGTAGAGAAGGAAGTATCCCATCCACTCCGAAATGATGATGTCGACGTTGGGGAAGGGAAGCACGACCTCCTCCATCTTTCCTTGGAGGAGAGTAATCTTATCGGCCATTCCGTTGACGGCGACGATCTCACGGGCTTTCTCGATGATCGAGGACATATCAACGCCGATCACATGTTTGGCGCCAGCCTTGACGGCGAACCTATGAAGCAATCCATGCTGTCAGTCCACTGTACAGGGTCCGTCTGATCGCATGTATGGTAGCACTTACATGCTGAGGATTCCAGTGCCACATCCCACATCAAGGACGACCTTGTCCTTGAAGATATGACGGTTCTGGTAGATTGCGTCGCGGTACGAGCGAGTACGGACATCATCTTTCTAGAATTCACAGATATATTAGCACATTGTCAATGAGTCTGAACAAAATGTACTTACAAGCATTTCCTCGTGGATGCCTGACGGAGACTCAAGAGTTAGCGGGATTATAGGATCAGTTGAATTTTGCAGCAGTGTGGCGGGAAATACCATGATGATCGTAACTATGCCAGTTAGCAAGAAGAGACATCTACTCACGAGAGAGTTGTCTGGCTACATACCTTGTGAAATAACGGACTTCGGCGTGGTCCATGCCCACCATACGATCCGCGCTGCTGGTCATCGTAGCAGGGTCTGCAGATTGTTGTCTCTCGGATCCGTTCATCTTCACGAAGGATTGTCTTTTCGATTTGAAGAAAATAAAGAAAGACAAGAAATGTAGACACTAAACCCAAAAAAAATAGAAGCGAAGAATTCAAAAATGAAATTCTTCGTAAGGGGCGGAATGAAAGGAAGGAGGGAAGTTAAGCGCCTTTGAGACCCCTTCGAGGACTTTTTTTTTTTCTTTGACTTTTGCCCTCATTAGCCTTTCTTCCCCTCCGCACGGCCAGACACCGCTGGGTTCCATTTATGGTTAGTCTGTTTGCAGGCACTAGGCCTAACGTGGACATCACGTGTTACTGACAAACAGTACTAATTAGGACTAGCGTCGATATGATTCCAATAGAGTCACGTGAGACGCTGTACGGTAACCATCCCGTCCAGTATTGTACAGGCATTCAAACGCCGGACAACTACCCATTTCCTTCGTTATATATGCGTACATACCTAGATAGCTTTTTTCTTCATATCGTCTTACACGACTGCTACTCAAATCAACCATGTCCTTGTGACGAAAACTTGGACTTGAACATCGAAGACTCCTAGTACTCCGTAACGGGTTATCACTCAAATTACCTCCATAGCAACCAGAATGATGGCAACACAACGGCAATGAAGTACGAAAGGACTCCAATACCAGTGACTCTTGTGGATTTTCTCTAGCGAAGCAATCACTTGGTCTTCAGGGCCTTTCAATTAACGGAGATAAGAAGAAAGACTTGCAGACGATCAGTCGAAGTGCCAAGATGCTTCCGCCGGGCAAATAGTTGGAAGCCGGGTACTCCGCGTCTCTCCAACATTCGCGTGCCCTGCCCTTCGCTTGAGCGTTGAGTCTCTCCTTAAGCTTCCACGTTCCACCAGCGTCCGCCAGGCACAGAGAGCACAATGAGAATAGTATCAGCCGGGAGAAAGTCCGGTTACTCTTTGCTGCTGTTTCTCCTAGTCGCTGCATTGATCGAGAGGACAACGGCCTCCTTAGGTGACCATCTCCCGGACTTTAAAGAATGTGTGAAGGTACGTACACCATCACGAAGGCTTTTGATGCCTGCTAGCTGACCACCGAACTAGATATGCCAAACCGAAAATTGTAAAGAGGGCAACTCGGCCCTTCGTAAGTTACCTGCCGTTCTATCTATACAACATCTGTATCGCCCGGTCGCTAATGCTGTCTCAATCATAGCGCTTCATCTCCGCTTGATGCTCTGGACCTGCCCTGCCGAATGTGATTATACCTGCCAGCATGTGGTGACGGACCGCCGAGTCGCTCGCGACCCTCCGATGCTCAACCCGGTTGTACAATTCCATGGGAAATGGCCCTTTCGCCGGATTCTGGGCATGCAAGAGCCCTTCTCCGTTCTCTTCTCCTTCCTCAACTTCGTTGCGCATTGGCAGGGTATCGGTCGCATCCGCGAAGTGATCCCGTCCTGGCACTCTTTACGGAGCTACTATCTCGCCTTCGGATACTGCGGCCTATTATGCTGGACGTTTAGCTCGCTCTTCCACACGAGGGATTTCCCCCTTACGGAGAAATTGGATTACTTCGGAGCCGGAGCAAACGTCATGTACGGCTTCTATCTGGCCATTATTCGGATTTTCCGTTTGGATCAAGAGGAACCTCGCCATAAACCGACGCTGCGTCGTCTCTTGACCGCAGTCTGTCTGTTCCTTTACACTCTCCACGTGTGCTACCTCAGTTTTTGGTCCTGGGACTACACGTACAACATGATCGCAAACATCGTTGTCGGGATGACCCAAAACGTGCTGTGGACTGCCTGGAGTATTTATCGCTATCGGAAGACCGACAAAATCTGGACTGTATGGCCCGCGTTGATCGTGGTCTGGATCATCTTGGCTATGAGTTTGGAGCTGCTGGACTTCGCACCTTGGCAGAGCCTGATTGATGCCCACAGTTTGTGGCATCTGGGAACCGTCATCCCAACGGCATGGTGGTATTTGTAAGTCGGGCCGCTCCTCCAGTGCGAGATGCATCAACGCGCTAACATGACATCCACAGGTTTCTAATTAAAGACGTCCAGGACGACGTAGCTGGAGACCGGTTGAAGGCCTGAACTAACGGAGTTAATAGGAGTAGGTTCAGATTGACAGTTTGACAGGGGGGGGTCCATGACATCTACAATGTCGAGTACATGTGTTATTGGAACTTTTCCTTTCCACCAAATTCAGCTGTATATAATAATTACACCTAGTATGTAGACGGAGGGGAAGTTAATTCCACGGCCTTCGGTTGGCTTCTGGGGCGGTGTGTCCACGGGGCGACTCGGGGCGGCTCACCGCTCGGCCGCCCTGGGCAGAACCACGGAAAGAGCTAACCTGAGCTGGCCAAACTGTCTCACCTGGTCACGGGCTGTGCCTTGTCCTTCCACACCCCTCGAGTTTTTCTACGTTCTGTCGTTCTCTTAGCCTTGTCCCCTCACTTTTCCTCTTCTTCTCCTTCCTCACCTTACGTGTCTCCGGAGCAATTGCCTGTCGTTAAACTCCATCCATCCCTCCCCCTTCCATCGACACTACTTGCGCCAACATGGCGTCTCCGGCCATTCAGAAAGCGATCTCCGAGGCGGCGCAGCAGTACTCCAAGCCCGAAGGCAAGGTTTTCCAGTATGGCACTGCAGGCGTGAGTTGGCCCTCTTTGGTTTGATGATAAACCTTAACCGCTGGAGCCAAGCTAATTAGCATCCTTCTCTTAATAGTTCCGTATGAAGGCGTAAGTCATTTTCCACCCCCCTTGAAGGATTGATCAGCCCCGCCTCCACAATACCCCGCGATCGCCCTTTTGTTTATACTCCGACCAACGTATACTCCCAGTGATCTCTTGAACACGGTCGTTTTCGCCGTCGGTTTGCTTGCCGGACTTCGGTCCAAGAAACTTAGCGGGCAATGGATTGGTGTCATGGTGACTGCCAGTCACAACCCGGCTGAGGACAATGGCGTCAAATTGGTTGATCCTATGGTAAGTCGACTGGGGGCAAAAAATAATTTGTTGGCACGCTTCTAACGCTTGGATTTTTCTAGGGCGAAATGCTGGAGGTGAGTTAAGTCGCATAGGAATACAGGCGGGAATTGTGTCTAACCATATGCTGGACAGGCTGAATGGGAGGCTTATGCTACTAAGCTGGCCAACGCCCCGCTGGACAAGATTGGCGAGGTTTACGACGAGCTCGTCAAGGAAATCGATGTTAGCATGGAGAACCCTGCGCGCGTTGTCTTCGCACGGGACACTCGTGCCTCTGGCTCCCGACTGGTGGGCGTCCTCAACTCAGCCCTCACCGCCACCGAAGTCGAGTTCCTCGATTTGAAATTCATGACCACCCCCCAGCTACACTATGTCGTTCGCTGCAAGAACACTCTGGGAACACAGTATGAGTATGGTGAGCCCACGGAACAGGGTTATTATGAGAAGCTTGCCGAGGCGTTCAAGAGAGTCATGCGGGGCGTTAAGATCGATGGCCCGTTGACTGTGGACTGCGCCAACGGCGTCGGCGGTCCTAAGTTGAGGGAACTCATCAAATACCTGCCTTCTGCTGAGGAAGGTGGCCTCAACATCAAGGTTGTCAACGACGACGTCATCAACCCCGATAGCCTTAACTTCGAGGTAAACATATCCCTTCTACCCGACATGCGACGCACGCTAACTTTGGGCAGTGCGGAGCCGACTATGTCAAGACCAAGCAGCGCGCCCCGCCCTCTTCCAAGGCGGCTGTTCTCGACCGCTGCGCATCGCTGGATGGTGATGCCGACCGTCTTATCTACTATTACGCTGACGAGGGCAACACGTTCCGTCTCCTTGACGGTGATCGCATTGCCACGCTTGCTGCTTCGTTCATCGGTGACCTGGCCCGCAATGCCGGAATTGCCCAGAAGCTCAAGATCGGCGTCGTCCAGACTGCTTATGCTAACGGAGCTAGCACGGACTACATTGAGAAGGTTCTCAAGCTCCCCTCCGTTTGCACCAACACTGGCGTCAAGCATCTCCATCACGCCGCTCTGCGCTTTGATGTCGGTGTCTACTTCGAAGCCAATGGACACGGAACCATTACCTTCTCCGAAAACGCTTTGAAGACCATCAAGGGCACTGAGCCTCAATCTCCGGCCCAGCAACGTGCCCTCGAGAGCCTGCAGGCCCTTACTGATCTGATCAACCAGGCTGTTGGTGACGCTCTCTCTGACATGCTTCTTGTCGAGGCCATCCTTGCCCATAAGAGCTGGAGCCCGAAGGAATGGCTGGCCACTTACACCGATCTGCCCTCGCGTCTTGTGCGGGTCGAGGTTGCGGACCGTTCCATCTTCAAGGCCTACGATGCGGAGCGCAAGCTTGAATCCCCTCCTGGACTCCAGGCGAAGATTGAGTCGCTGCAGTCTCGTTACAACAAGGGCCGAAGCTTTGCTCGCGCAAGTGGCACGGAGGATGCCGTTCGTGTCTACGCCGAAGCCGCCAGCCGATCTGAGACTGACGATCTTGCTACCCGCGTGGCCAATGCCGTTCGTGAGGCCGGTTCTGCCTAGATGATCTTCTGAATTTTTTCAAAATCCGCCGCGGTGTGTTCGGATGGAACACTGCTACGTCCCCTATGCTTATTAGGACTGTACGGTTGTTGAAGGGAAGACCAAAAAAGACATCAGGAAAACTGAGTTGCAGGAATCTTCAAACTCGATTTTTGCTTGATTGAATCACCCAGTCATAGAGTCACGGACTCTGTTATGAAACGAATTGATGAGATTAGTTTTGTTATTAAAGAAATTAAATCATGCCTTAAAAGGAATTCTCGATATCTGGACCGTAGAAAAAAAACTTAGTCAATAATAATAATAGTTAATAGTTACTCTGTAGTCAGAATGCGTCGGCCGCAGAATCGTTGATCCGGCGCTCCTCCGCGGCTTTGATCCGCCGATCTACTTTTTCGGCCCAGAAAAAAAAAGTCCGTTCCTGTTCCGAGCAACGGAGAACGATTTCTCTCCCAACCAAAATTTCCCCAAATTCATTGATCCTTTGTATACTTCAGAATGGCAAAGGCTCGTACCAAGAAGCGCACTCATGTGCGAGCACAAAATGCTTCCGCCGCCGCCAAAGGCAGCGGCGCATCCATGAGCAAGACCCCGAAATCGATGGTCATCCGAGTTGGCGCCTCTCAAGTCGGCTCCAGTGTCAGTCAACTGGTCAAGGATGTTCGTTTGATTATGGAACCAGACACAGCCGTGCGACTGAAGGTATGTCATGCAGTTGGACAGATTTTGCGCCTCCCGTCAGTTTTCCCATACTCACCCCAACCAGGAACGCAAATCAAACAGGTTGAGGGATTACACCTCCATGACGGGTCCTCTCGGCGTCACGCATCTCATGCTCTTCTCCAAATCGGCGACCGGCAACACCAACCTGCGCATGGCTCTCACGCCGCGCGGCCCGACCCTCCATTTCAAAGTCGAGAGCTACTCGCTCTGCAGAGACGTCGAGAAGGCCATGAAGCGGCCCCAAGGCGGAGGCCAGGATCATAAAACCCCGCCGCTCCTGGTCATGAATAACTTCAATTCCCCCAATGCCGACGAGAATTCCAGAGTCCCCAAACGGCTCGAGTCGCTCACTACTACTGTCTTCCAATCGCTCTTCCCCCCCATCAACCCGCAAGCCACCCCCCTCTCTTCCATCCGCCGTGTCATGCTCCTGAACCGTGAACTCTCGTCCGACTCTGAACAGAAAGAAGGAGAAGAAGACTCCTACGTCCTAAACCTACGACACTACGCCATCGCCACGAAAAAGACAGGTATCTCGAAACGAATCCGTCGCCTAGATCCCAAGGAGGTTCGCAACAAGGAGAAGAAGGGCGCCGCCGTGCCTAATCTGGGAAAGCTGGAGGATGCCGCGGACTACCTGCTGGATCCCTCCGCTGCGGGCTACACCTCCGCCAGCGAGACCGAGATGGACACCGATGCGGAAGTTGAGATCGCAGAGAGCACCACGAAAAAGGTCCTGACGAAGAGGGAGCTGCAACGCATGAAGGCCGGCGAGAAGGACAAGGCCCAGAAGAAGCTGAATGCCACTCCGGGCGTGGAAAAGCGGGCGGTGAAGCTTGTGGAGCTGGGCCCTCGTCTACGGCTCCGACTCATGAAGGTCGAAGAGGGCCTATGTGAAGGCAAGGTGATGTGGCACGATTTCATCAGCAAGTCTGAGGAGGAATCCAAGGCCCAGGAGAAGAACTGGGATCAGAAGAAGAAGGAGAAGGAGGCGCGGAAGAAGCAGCAGAAGGAGAACGTTGAGAAGAAGAAGCAAGAAAAGGCCAAGGCTCGGGCTGAAGGCAAGGGTGGAGACGATGAGGACGACGAAGATGACGAGGATGATTGGCTCAGTGACGATTTTGACGAGGATGAGGGTATGCAGGACAAGGAGGACAAGGACGACGTGGAAGACGACGATGACGACGAGTCCATGGAGGAGTAGACTGCTTCGACCCCCTTCCAAAATTATACCCGCTATAATCTGCTAGATTTTGTACGTATGACAAGAAATCCAAAAGCGATGATCATCCAGACATTATTTGCAATAGATCAAAAGTTATGTTCAGGAACTTCATAATTTCAATATGCGGTCTTCATCTTCGCGACTACCATGACTACCGCTTCAACTTCTCATCCACAATCCGGGACACCATCTTCTCCAAGATGGTGATGTCTCCTCCGGCCGTCCCAGCAAAGTAGCCCTCCACGCTCTTCTCCACGTACTTGCCCACGATGTCAATCTCCACATTCACATCATCGCCAGGCTTTTTCGACGCCGTGACGATCTTCTCCTGGGTATAGGCGATAAGCATCACCTCGAAGTAGCCCTCGGGGCCATCCACCACCTTGGTGACGGTCAGACTGGCGCCGTCCAGCGTCACGTAGCCCTTCTCGACGATATACCGCATGACCTGCGACTCGCGCGGCTGCAGGCGGAAGACCAGGGCGTTCTCGTCCGGCGTGACGGAGACGACGGTGGCGATGGTGTCGACGTGGCCCTGGACGAAATGCCCTCCCATGCGCGTTTCGCCCAGCACGGCGCGCTCGAGGTTCACGCGGGAGTTCATCCGCAGGGATCCGAGATTCGTGCGGCGGAGGGTTTCGGGCGCGACGCCGACCTTGAACCAGGTCTTTTCGGCGTCGAAGGTCGTCACCGTGAGGCAGGTTCCTTTGAGAGAGATATTGAGTTTTTGTCGCGATCAATTCATGGCTTATCTGCCTCCTCTGTGGCTCTCTTTCTTTCATCTCATACGGTAGTACTCCACCATATCTCATATAGACGCTGCAGAATAGGGGACAAAAAGGAGAACAGTTCAAATCAAATCACAGCTCGCATACCATTTACACTAATACTATCGCCCAGATGCACATCGGTGAGGATTTCCGCGCAGTTGGAGATGGTCAACGAGGTGCCTCCACCCCCACTCGACGAGGTGTCGAGGGTTTCCAGGGAGGACACGGCTGCAGGAAGAACTCGGTCAGTGCGAGTCCAAAGCATTCCGATTCCGAGCGGGGGAGAAGCAAGACTCACTCCCGATTGTCTCGACCAGACCGGTAAACATGATGGCGAGCCGACAGAAGGAGGGCGCAGGCGGATGTGGAGGGTTGGAAGTGGGTAGGAAATGCGGGAACGAAAGGAAGCACCTCGGCTTTATCGTTGCCAGCTTCCGTCGGCGATCCTGCCGAATGACATCGCCTGCTGCGTCCTCCGTCCATGTCTATATAATCGGTCGCGGCGATCCACTTTCTCCAATGCCTGCTTCTCCAGTTCCTTCACAATGCAGGGCCTTTTGAAGTTGCACCGCGCCGCCGTCGCTCGTCCGTCTGCTCTCCGCTTCGTGCGACGCACGCCGCAATGGCGCTGCTACTCCACGCCGTCTAGTGATACCCTCCCCTTGTCGGGCATCCGAGTTCTGGATATGACGAGAGTGCTGGCTGGTGTAAGCTGCCCCGGCGGTAATACTGTCACCGATGGATCATGGTACTGATCGCCAACTTGCACTGTAGCCATACTGCACTCAGATTCTGGGAGATCTCGGGTATGCATTGCAATTGAGCAGCATTTGTCGTTGGTCTATACTGACTAGAAGACTTCGCGATCAGAGCAGATGTGATCAAAGTAGAACATCCCGTTCGCGGCGACGACACTCGCGCCTGGGGTCCGCCCTATGCGAAGTACGAGGACGGGTCGGACGGGCCTGGAGAAAGTGCCTATTATCTTGCGGTGCGGTCGACTCGTATCAATCCTCGTACGGATGGGATGCTAACAAAGGGCTACAGGTTAACCGAAACAAAAAGTCCATCGGACTCTCCTTCGCACACAAGTCCGGCGTCGAGATCCTCCACCGTCTGGTCAAGGAGTGCGATGTGCTGGTGGAGAACTACCTCCCCGGGGGGCTCAAGAAATATAACATGGACTACGAGACGCTTCGGGAGATCAACCCCAAGCTTATCTATGCTAGTATCACCGGCTACGGGCAGACAGGCCCATACAGTAACCGAGCCGGCTACGACGTCATGGTGGAAGCTGAAATGGGCCTGATGCACATCACGGGCGCCCGAGACGGCGACCCCGTCAAGGTGGGCGTCGCAGTGACGGATTTGACGACGGGTTTGTATACATCCAATGCGATCATGGCCGCGTTATTGGCTCGGGTTCGAACGGGGAAGGGACAGCACATCGATGCCTGCTTGAGCGACTGTCAGGTTGCTACCTTGGCCAACATCGCCAGCTCCGCTCTCATCAGCGGGCAGAAGGATTCGGGGCGATGGGGAACTGCGCACCGTGAGTCGCTTGAATTTCGATCGCAGGACGTACCAAGTTAAGCTGACTCTCTTCGCAGCGTCGATTGTCCCCTATCGGAGCTACCAAACCCGCGATGGAGACATCCTCTTCGGAGGAGGCAATGATAGGCTCTTCGGGGTGTTGTGCGATCGCCTTGGGTATCCCGAGTGGAAGACCGATCCTCGCTTCGTCACCAACAGCGACCGAGTTAAGCATCGCAAAGAGATCGACAGCCTCATCGAGGAGCGGGCCAAACAGAAGACTACGCAGGAGTGGTTGGAGATCTTGGAAGGCAGCGGGATGCCCTACGCCGCAGTGAACGATATCCAAGGCACATTGAACCATTCCCATGGTGAGATTTTCCCTCCAATCTCTGGGGTGTATACTCCAATATGATTAGGGAACTAATACTTTTCTATAGTCCAAGCCCGTGGAATGGTCACAGAGGTGGACCATCCGGCATGTGGTCCCATCAAGTTGGTGAACACGCCCATTAAATACTCCCATGCAACCCCTGGGGTCCGGACGCCACCCCCAACCCTTGGCCAGCATACAGATGAAATCCTGGGAGAAGTCCTCCAATATAAGGCAGATGAGATTGCCCAATTGAAGCAGGAGGGAGTGTTGTCGTAGATCATTTGTGGTGTGGGTGAAGGCGTGCATAGTTGGTAAGGAAAGGCTGATACCATAGAGAAGAGCACTGAGAAAGTAGACATAGAAAGAAGAAGAGAAAGCATATGCATATCATAGTATCATAGTATAAATGAATCGCAGTGGAATCCGTGCGAAGGGGCATCACGTGACTGTATATAAGGATCTTTGGATCGGATCACCTGCAAACGCCTCCCTGGATGGCGACTGCCTCAACACAGAACCAGAATTGTTCTCTCCCTCCTAGTTCCCAACCGTGCCCTTGCATCCCTATCCACAGCTAGCGCATTTGTGTTTCTCGGGCCTGGTCAGGGGCATGTCACCACAAGATGGGGTTTTCTCCCTGGCGTCTATAGAGACAACGCCACCAACCACCTCCGGTTCGCTGCCGTCGCCCAGTATCAACTCGTCCTCGGTGTCCATTTCATCGCAGTCCGAACAGCGGCCGCCCAGTACCTCCTCCTTTTCCTCTGGTAGGGTGCACATTCCAAAATTGTCCGCGGCGACCACCGAGCTCCTTGCCCGGGTCACCGGCAGTTTCAGACGAGAAAAGCAACAGCAGCAGCAACAGCCAGCAGCGCAGTCGCAGGAGCAAAAAAATGATACAAACCCCATCAGGTGGACTACTCCATCCTTCAGCCAAGGTTTGCACAATTTCCGGACCATTCAACCCGCCAACAAGATGAGAGCGTCGTCCACCATTATAGAACTGCCAACGGCGCCATTCGCCGACTCGACTCATATGACATCGAAACCACCGCAGACTTCCCATCAGATCCCAAGTCCAGGTACCTCGACGCTGACCCGGGAACAGCATGGAGATCCGTCAAATTCTACTGCCATTGCTCCGAGGCCGTTGGCGCCTCCTTCTGCTGGTCTGACGGCGGCAACGCCAGCCCCTGTGCCGTCGCAGGCGCAGTTGCAGCCCATCCCTATGGCTCCGGGCACCCCAGCGGATGCGGCAGCCAATGCTGGGTCCTCAACGACCCCCTTTTCTAAACCAAAAAGGCCTACAGTTGGCTCCCGCCAACGCAAGAGTTCGACATCTATACACGGGGCGAAGCACACCAAGAAGCGCAGACGAGGCAACCGCGGTGATGGTGAGGATGTCATCCGAGCCGGCGATTCCAGCTCGGACGAATCCGATATAACCCCTGCAGCTACGCAGACGAAATCTGGCCGCCAGGTGAATCGCCCCTCGCTCTATGTCCCTGCGGTGTCCTCGCCTGTGGCTGTCAAGGCAAGCAGTGGTTCACTAGACAGGCCAAGTTCAACTATGGCTGCTCGCAAACGCAAACGAGGGAGTCCAAAAGGGAAGGAGATCAACATCAACTGCATGCATTGCCAGCGCGGCCATAGCCCAACGAGTAATGTGATCGTTTTCTGTGACCAATGCAACCGGGCGTGGCATCAACTTTGTCATGATCCTCCCATCGAAACTGAGTTCGTCATGATCAAGGAGAAGGAATGGCACTGTGGGGGGTGTAAGCCCGTCCGGATCACCATCACGCAGCCCACCGTGGTCCGCAGCAATCCTAATCTCAGCGGGCTATCGTTCAGTCCCAAAACCCATCTTCCACTAGCGGTGCCCAGTCTAGAGATCGGCGGGGAAGGCTTTTCCACAGAAGAACGACGCAGCTTTTTGTCGACTCTATCACATGCCGCCCTCGTCGAGCTGCTTGTCACAGTATCTAGCACTCATCCCGCCATCCCAATGTTCCCAAAGGAACTAAGAAAACTGCCGTCGTCGAGGTTTTCCCACCAGCCTAATTTATCAGCGGCTTTGACTCCCCTCTCCTCTATTGCGTCGACTACGCCTGCGCTGACCAACTCGACAAATTCGATATCAGGGACTGGAGAAGACAGCACTCCCGCCAAGTTTGATCCGCGCAAGAGATACATCGACGAGTCTTCGGACGATGACTCGGCGTACGAGATCGTGGAACATCGCCTGTATCCGCGCGCCGGGAACGGTATTCGTCTTCCAGTCAGCGTAGATGACCTCGACATCATGCGCGAAGATCCCCTTTGTCCCACGTTTAGCTACATGCTTCATGGCCCCGCCCACTCCCAAGCTAAGGTCAATGGGATCGCACCTCTCTGGGGCAGCTGATCTTATACTCTTGTTTGGTTGCCAGACGGCCATTTTCTAAAATATGTGCGACGTTTATATTGAGCGGGAGTTCACAATGGCGCGGCGTCTCTTGTCTCCCTTCCTTTTGGATCTGTTGATTATACTCTAGATTTCATGCACATTAAAGAGCAACGCTTTGGTCATCCCTTGTTTCTCGCACAGTACATCGCCTTGATCATAGCTTGATGCTACATTGGGTTGGGACAATATCAGACCAGACTTGCGTTGAATTGAACAGGCTTACTCCTCTACGTCTCGAGATACTCACACGCCGTGTCGGGACACAACGAGGCCGGAGATCTTTTCAGAGCGCCTCTTGTGACAATGCTCCTGGTCACTCGGGCGGGTGGATCCCAAACGACATCTGCAACCCGCGTTCGTGGCCTGGACACTCCGCAGCCAGTATCGTCTACATTGTAGAACAGCAGGACGTCGTCGCAATCTCCGTGCTTCAGGGTCAGACTTGACGTCGACAACAAGCCAATGGCCGCGCGGGCTCGCGTTGAGACGCACTCGTACAGTAACTCCGCGTCAGTCTGTGTGCCCGCCTGATAGACTCCCACCCCCAAGCAGGCCAGCGACAGCGGATCAGGCGAGCCCCAAGGCGTAAATGCATTGCCTACGTTGTTCACCCCCATGACGGCGTCCAAGCCATACTTGCGGATCATCTCCGGCACTGGCAGGGTACCCCTTGGCCGGCTACTTCCAGTCCCAGGCGGCGCGGCCATATACAGATCGCTCGTCGGCAACCCGACGAAACTCACCGGAAGATCATGTCGACGGATCTCCTCAGCCAGGCGCTTCCATTCCTCCTGGTCGAAGAGCGTCAATCGGGTACAGTGGCCCAGCATGACCCGTTTATTCGTGGTGCCAGCCGTCCACCGGTTCCTCCGCAGCGCGTCCAAAACATACCACACGAGCGCCTCCCTCCCATCATCCAGATTATAATCCAGATGGAAATCCAAATGTTTCTCCAGCCCCAGGGCTCGCTCCACCGCCCAATCGATATTTCGCCGCGCCGCCTCGTCGCTGGTCTCCACGTACGGGGTCGTCCCGATCACCTCTATATGGGGAACCTGAGCCAGCGCCTCCTCCAGCGCCCGTCGATTCCAATCCCCAACCTCACCGGAGAAGATCGGGTCCTGGGCGAAGCCAACCAGCTGGATCCGGCAGACGTCTGACCAGCGTGTTTTCAACTCCACTCCCGCGTCGAGACATGCCAGTCCCACCGTTTTGTCCACTTCCACGAACGCCCTCATGGCCGTGACCCCTGAGGCGACAGACTCGGCCAGCAGCCATTCGCCGCGTTGCAGGAGGTTCGAGCGCTGGAACTGCGCCTTTGCGCGTGTGGTTAGGGAGAGGGCTTCTTGGAAGGAGCCGGTGGAGGGGAGGTAGGAGGCGGGGAAAGCGCTGTGCACGAAGGCCTTGTCGAGATGGATGTGAGGGTGTGTTAGAGTAGGAAGGGCCAGTGGGGGTGGGGGGTTGTTGTTATCGGTGGTGGTGGTGGAGGGAGTAATCGAGATGGAATGATTCGGGTCAAAGGTGATGTCCCAGGTGGAATTGGGGTCAGAGGAAGCCAGTCGGACATTGTGGATGGATTTGAGGGGGGTAAGAGTGGGAGGAGGCATTTTGTATATGAAGTGACAGAGACGAGTATATTATTATTGAGTGTGTTGAGTAGTAAGTAGTTGTTGGAGTTGTGCAGAGTAACAGTTGGAGTAACAGTATATTTATTAATTTACCGCATCTCCGCATGTCGCCCCACCTGATTCAACACACCACATCATGCTCTTCACCTAGTCTTCGGAGTATTTCATACCTCTCTTCCTCCTACACCATTACCATGACTCTATAACAACCAATCCCAACCCAATAATCCACCATGACCGAACCCAAGTCCAAACCCGCCTCTCCACCTCCCACCCCCGAAAATGAATCCCATCGACCCTGGCACCAGACCCTCACCCTCGACCTCCTCCTCCGCGTCCTCAACCGTACCCTCCTACACCCCTGGGTCGCCTGGATCGGCGTCCTCAGCCTCCGCGCCCAAGTCACGCCATACACCGACACCGCCTTCATCCTCGCCACAGGCTACGCGGTGTTCCTGACCGCATTGGCCGTGGCACGGGTCTTCAACCGGCGCGTCGCGTACGGGGTTCCTCGGGCCGTGGAAGCAAGCGAGGAGGTGGTGGTGGTGACGGGGGGCGCGAGCGGATTGGGATTGTTGATTGCGCGGATCTACGGGATGAGGGGATGGAGTGTGGCGGTGCTGGATGTGAAGGATATGCATGAGTTGAAGGGGACGTGGGAGGAGATGGCGGGCGTGGATTATTATAGGTGTGATGTTGGGGATAGGGAGGAGGTGGAGAGGACGGCGAGGAGGATTGAGGTGGAGGTATGTTCTCTCTCTCTCTCTCTCTCTTTTAATGGGGATACTGTTTAATGGGGTGTTGTTTACGCTTGCTATGGAATTGGCTCCATGATGGACAGAGAGGTTGAATGATACCTGGATTGATGATGGCTAACTCTTCTAGCTGGGCCCGCCTACGGTGCTGGTCAATTGTGCTGCAGCTCGTGTCAATGGCCAGCCGCTGCTGTCCTTGTCGGCCGATGCCTTCCAGAAAACCATCCAGACGAATCTACTCGCCGTGTTCCATACCTGCCAAGTGTTCCTGCCACGCATGCTCGCCAGTCCGACCGGGGGCACCGTGGTGAACGTGAGCTCCGTGCTGGGCCAGCTGTGTGCCGCCGGTCTCGCCGATTATTCCGTGAGCAAGGCGGGCCTGAGCGCTCTCCACCGGACACTCGAGGCCGAGATGCGTAGGTCGGGAGACGACGAGAAAGTCAAACTAGTCTTGGTCGAGACGGGGCAGCTGGCCACGCCTCTGTTCGAGTCCGTCAAAAACCCGAGTAATTTCTTTGCGCCCGTGCTGGAACCGGTCCACGTGGCTCAGGAGATCGTGTCGGCAATCGACGAGGGCCAGGCGGGTGTGATTCGAATGCCCACGTACGCTTCGTTGGTCAATTGGTATGCGGTGCTGCCGGCTGGTCTGCAGCGAATTGCCCGGGTTTTCAGCGGTATCGATCACGCGATCCCACAAGAATCATGCGCTGCAGAGGCAGACAAGGTAGTATCGCAAAAAGCGCCGTCTTCTGATACAGACTGATGCGGCCAGTCAAATAAGTTGGATTCAAAACTTTTCATGCGGGGCCTGCCCCCCATGTTATGTGGAACGAGTCGGCCTGATGTATATATGAAATGTCTTGCAAAGAGCTCTTCGCATCTCGCTCCGTTAATGTAGGATCGTGTCTCATTAACTGACCCAGAAAGGACGAATCCCTTCTATTTCTCGTTCGTCAAGATCATCTTCTCTCGCTCGCTGCGTCTCTTTGGCAGAGCATCCTTCTTAGTATGTTTCCGCACGTTCTCTTCACGTCTCTTAATAGCGGAAAGCTCCTCTCTCTTGATCTCACGGGCCTTCTTGATGGTCCGTGGCACATGACGCTGGCGCCGGATTCTCTTGATCTCGGGCATGTGCGAGTATCTCTGGATCAAAGCTTGGTCATATTCGAGCTTCGATCGCTGGCGAGCACTCTTGATTCCACTGCGATCCGAGGCGTTGGTGCGCCACAGTCGGATGTTGCCATCGTCCGAGCCGGAGAGGATGTATTTGTTGTCGGGCGTGAACTTGGCAGAGAAAACGCTGCATCATACAGGTTAGCATGTCCAGATATCTTGGGGAGGACCTTAAGTCAGGTACATACCGCTGCATTCTCTGGGTGTGGTAGATATCCCGCGAGTGACCCTGGGCTCGGTTCCACAGACGGACGGTTCTATCATACGAGGCCGTCACAAGGTCTTCACCAGTGGGACTGAATTCCACATCCATGACCGCAGCAACGTGGTCCTTCAGCACGTTCAGGGCGCGGTCCATCTTTCGCATATCGAATATGTAGGCGTTGTGATCTTCGTTGGCTACGGCAAAGTTGAATGCCTCCATGGGGTTCCAGGAAATCGCGTTGGAGGCTAGTCGGAGAACAACCTTGCTGAGCGGGGAGTTGGTTCGGAGATCGTACATGATGATAGAGCGGTCCATGCCGGTCGACGCCAAGATGGAGGTCTCCGTTTGGTTGAAAGCAACCGAGGTGATGGTGTCGATGTTGGTGGGCCAGTGAAGGACCTGCGACGGCGTCGAAGAAGGCCGAGAAAGATCGTAGATGGAAATCTGCGAGGACGATACGGCGAAGGAGGGATGGTTCCTATGATGCGTAACGCTGGTGAATGGGCCCTGGCCCAGATACGTCGCCCGCGGGGGGGAGTCGGACGCAGAATTATACGGATCCCACAACTTGACGGTCTTGTCACTGGCACAAGACAGTAGTTGCCGCTCCGGCGTCCAACAGACCCCCTTGACGATGTTTTCATGGGCCTGCGTATTCCAGACCTCGCCCTTGGTCGTCAAATCCCAGACCTTGACCACGCCGTCGCCGCTACCACTGGCAAATCGTTCGAGAGAGCCGGGGTCTTTGGCCATGGAGTAGACTCCGTCCACATGGCCGTCACCCATCTGCCCTAGGAAGGGCGAGGCAAAGAGGCGCTCGAGTTTCGTAGCATTGAGTGCTCGTGTGTACTCTCGAGCTCGTTCGAATGGGTGCTGGGCTGGGTCTAGATTTCGGGGCTGTCGAACGACAGAAGACCCCGGGGCCTGCTGCGAGGAAGTAGGACGAGAAAGAGCTTTGATTTTCTGAGGTACCAGTTAGGATGACCAGTAAAGACATAGGCCATCAGTAGGACCTGAAGAATTAGGGAGTACTCACCATGACGCTCCTAACTTTGGGAATATGGGAAAGATTGAAGAGATCGAACGTTGTTATGCGCGACAACTTCCTTTTTTTTTTTTTATGGCGGGTAAGAAAACCGAAAATTACGTAAGATTTCATGTTTCCACTAGTATACTGCCGGCAATTTGAAGCCGTCAGTATCACAGCACGGACGGAGCACTGACCGCACGGGCAGGCCATTTGCAGTTGCTAGCAAAGCGGTGATAAAGGCGGCAAACGGGATCAAAACATGAATTTAATTTTTTCGGCTTTCTCCTAATAGTCCGCCGTACGCGGGCGGTGAGCGCGGCAGCTCCAGCAGTGACGATACGCCGTCTTCCGTCCTGCTGGCCATCAACCCTTCAGCTTAGTAGGCCGCCTTTCCTCCCATCCTCCTCCCATCCTCTTCGCATCCCCCTCGCAATCCACTGAACAAGATATCTGCCTTCCTCTTCATACCTCCCACATCTATTATACAGCTATGGCGCCCTCCTCGATAACCGCTCAGCGGATTGAGGAAGCTCGGACTCTCTCCAAGACTAACCCTTCCAAGGCTGAGAGTACCTTCAAAGAGATCCTAGCTCAAGGCCCTGGATCGTCGGAAGCTTCCTCCCGCGACTACGAAAATGCCCTGGTCGGACTGGGAGAGCTGTATAGGGATGGGAAGAAGCCGCAGGAGATCGCCGAACTCATCAAGACTAGCCGGGACTCCTTCTCGTCATTTGCCAAAGCGAAGACTGCAAAGCTAGGTAGGTTTAGTTGAATATAGGCGAACTTCTTTGCCAATGGGGTATACGGAATCTATACTAACTACTCTATCGTTCCAAACCAGTCCGTCAGCTATTGGACTTGTTCAGTGAGATTCCCAATACGCTAGATATCCAGATTGCCGTCATCCAGTCTTGTATCGACTGGGCTATCTCCGAACGCCGGTCTTTCCTGCGCCAGAACCTCCAAACCCGTCTGGTGGCCATTTACATGCAGAAACAATCCTACTACGATGCTCTTAATCTCATCAACCCCCTCCTCCGCGAGCTGAAGCGATTGGACGACAAACTCATGCTGGTCGAAGTGCAGCTGCTGGAGTCGCGCGTGTACCATGCCCTGGGCAACCAGGCCAAGGCGCGCGCGGCCCTGACGGCTTCTCGGACATCGGCCGCTTCCGTCTACACCCCTCCCAATCTGCAAGCTGGCTTGGATATGCAAAGTGGCATGCTGCATGCGGAGGACAAGGACTTCAACACGTCCTACTCTTACTTTATCGAAGCCTTGGAGGGCTACAGCTCGCTGGATGAGGGTGAGAAGGCGACTGCGACTCTTCAGTACATGCTGCTCTGCAAGATTATGTTGAATCTGGTGGATGACGTGACGAGTCTGCTGGGCTCCAAGCAAGCCCAGAAGTATGCCAGCCCTCGCCTCGAGGCCATGAAGGCCGTGGCGCGTGCTCACGCCAACCGGTCGTTGGAAGAGTACGAAAAGGCCCTCTCGGACTACCGGTTTGAGCTAGGCAGCGACTCGTTTATTCGCAACCACCTCCGCCGACTCTACGACGCCATGTTGGAACAGAACCTGATCAAGGTGATCGAGCCCTTTAGCCGGGTGGAGTTGGACCATATTTCCAAGATGGTCGGGCTGGACACGCAGCAAGTGGAGCGCAAACTCTCCCAGATGATCTTGGACAAGGTGATCATAGGCGTGTTAGATCAAGGTTCGGGATGCCTGATTGTCTACGACGAGACGGAGCGAGACCAGGCCTACGACGCTGCCTTGGATACCGTGGCGAAGCTGAGCAACGTGGTGGAGGAACTGTACACAAATCAGGCCTCGCTGCTGGAGTGAGGGAAGAACATGTACGTGCTGAGACGATGGTAGGGTTAGAAAGAAACGAATGATATAGCATTGCCAACACGATACTAGCATGTGTACTCCGTTAAGGTAGATGTACTCTCAGTATGTGTAATTGTGTATGGAGGAGGTTGCCGAAACGGGACTAGCGCCCTCGCGGCAAAAGAATCGCGACGCCGCGAAAGAAACGACCTCCTTCCGACCCATCGGGAGCTGCTGTTCCTTCCTGCCCCCCCACCGCGTCATTCGTCCCAGGTTCTCACGCCTAATCAATCCGATCCATTCTCTTGCGGGCTCAGTCCCTGTACGCTAAATCACGAGAACCATGAATGCTCCGATACCGCCCAACTACGCTCGTGGCTTCCCGCAGGCCGCCCAACGCTCTCCTGCCACGCCTCGTCGCGGACCACCAGGACCAGGTCAGTTCTTGGCCCCCTTGATCCATCGTGCCCTTCTTCACGCTAACTCTAAACCTCTCCTATATCAGGCCCTGCGATGCCCATCCCTATGGCTCAGCACCCCATGCCCCCCCAGTACCTCCCCCAGCAGCGCAGCATGGCACACCCCAACGACGCCGCTCTACGCCGGAGCCGCAAGCCCACAGACAAAAATATCCCCGACGGGATCGAAGACGTAATTGTCGGGGAGGGTGTGCAGCAATATAAGAGCCTGCGCGATCTGGAGAAACGCCTGGATGCCGCCATCGTTCGCAAGAGACTGGACATCCAGGACTCGATTAGCAAGACCGTCAAGAAATACCGCACCATGCGCATCTGGATCTCGAATACGGTTGAGTCTCAACCCTGGCAGGATGCCAGCGGGCAGAACGGGTCGGCGCCCGGAAGTAACCCCGGTTCGGGACGGTACAAGGTCCGCATCGAGGGACGCCTGCTGGACGATGATAACGATCCCACGACTGCTGAGGATAGTGAGGATGAGGGCGCAGACGGATCGAATGGGGATGCTATGGAACAGGACTCTTCAGAAGCTAACAAGACATCCGGCGCCAAACGTGAAAAGCAGCGCTTCTCGCACTTTTTCAAGACCATCTCTGTCGACTTCGACAAAGCTTCCACTGTCAGCGCGGAGGAGGTCAAACCCGTCAGCTGGACCAAGCCTCAGCTGCCCCCCAATGCCGTCTCGCTTCCCCCCACGGCGGATTTCGATTCGCTGCAGTTCTCTCGGGCATCCCAGGAGAATTTGAACATTACCATCAGCCTTGTCCACGATGAGGTACCGGAAAGGTACAAGCTGAGCAAGGAGCTGGCGGAGGTTCTCGACGTTGAGGAAGAGACTCGCAGTGGCATCGTGCTTGGCATTTGGGATTATATCCGTGCTATGGGTCTCCAGGAAGACGAGGAGAAGCGTCTCGTTCGTTGTGACCATCGCTTGCGATCGGTTTGTTTGCCCTTTTCCCCCAAACCGCCTTGTGATCGTATCCACACTAACAATGCTTGATTCCTCCCTACAGATCTTCGGCAGAGAGCAGATGTTTTTCCCGCAGATTCCTGAAAGCATTGGCCCTCACACCAGCCCGATCGACCCCGTCAAACTGCCTTACACTATCCGTGTCGACGAAGAGTTTCACAAGAGCCCTACGGCTACCGTCTACGATATCCAGGTGGCCGTGGAAGACCCTCTTCGCGCGAAGATGCTGGCTCTGACGAAAAACAATCAATATTCCACGGCCATGCAAAAGATCACCACACTGGACGACCAGGTGGCCCTTATCGTCCAAACCTTGACCCATTCGCGTGCCAGACATTCCTTCTACACGGCTCTCAGCAAAGACCCGGCCAACTTTGTCCGTCGCTGGATCAATTCACAGCGCCGCGATCTCGAGACTATACTCGGCGAGGCTACGCGCGGCGGAGGCGAAGATGGCAGTGGGCCAGAATTCCGCCGTGGAGGTTCGGAAGGTGCTTGGGACACGCCCGTGGCCCGTGAAGCTGTACGATACATGCTGGCCAAACCGGAGGCGGCCATGGGGCGGTAGTTTGAGCTGTGCTAGTTGTTTTGATAATCCCTGTACTGGGAGGGAAAATCTGTCGGACTTGGAGGCGCTTATGTGGTGTTTGGATTTGGAGTGTTTCTTTTAATATTTGGTTTTTATTGTTCTTTCTACAAATTCCCATCAACTTGTACTCTGGACTGATATCACAGAGGACAATGTCACTTATGATATTTTGAATCGACATGCTCCTGAGATGTAGACCGTAAATCAAAGCTCCCGGGTTTATAGAAATCCTAAGTGTATCCCAAAGAGAGAGGGAAGTTGAACCGTACTTCATAGTCCATCCAATCATCTATTGGCGAGGACCGAACATATGCACACTCGAGAACAAAGCAACTAGGACAAGCAAAAGCTGGTAGACATAACGGACGTGACAGACGTGACGAGAAATCATCAATAACCATTATATAGCGAGAAAAAAATGATGACAATGAGAAATATAAAATATAAGAGGCCAGCCCAAGGTCAACGGTTTGCAACAAGACAGCAATCTCTCAGATGATATAAATCGACTGTAATATAAAGCAATGAATTATGAGATAACGAAAACGAGAACAAATCCTGGTCAACAGAAGCATTGATTTGGTATTAAATATGTTGCTTCGGAGGTTCTTGCACGTGGTGCATGTGCATTGATTTGGAACTGAGATTTCCGGTCTCGCCCATTCTGTTGTAGGGTGCAGGGGAGGAGGGGCAAATGATGATGTGGAAACTACCTTAAGAAGTAGAAGCCACATCGGCCTTCCTCCTGCGCAATTCATCTGTGATACCGGTATCCACGGCCGAGGCGATTTTCTCCTCGATTTTATCACCATGGAATAAGCTTCCTTCTTCCTGTTCTAGCTTCGCGGCCGCGTCGAAGACGACCTTCTGCGCAATGTCCTCCTCTAACTGGGGGGCCTCCTCTTCCTCCTTGGTTGGCTTCTGCTGGGCCGAGGCAGCAGGGCCGCGGAACCGCTTCATGACGGTCTCTATCATCTTCGAGAACCAGTAGTAGTTTAGGGAGTTCAGAACCACGTTGGAGGCAACGTAAGTCAGGACCAACCACGTGGGGACCCCGCCAGCGGTATAAGAGGCGAAGCGGGAGAGCTCCGCACCGGCACTTCGGCAGACCTCGTCGAGTTCATGGCAGTGGGCTGTGGGGTCGCGGAGGCCGAAGACCTGCGACGAGATGTCGACGGGGAAACCGGGGACAGAGCTGGAGGAATCCCAGGTTTGTTTGAGAGCGTACCACATGTCCCGGTAGACAAGGACGGATTGCCACGTTCCCCAAACAAGGCGGCACCAGAAGAACGTGAAGAGCAGCATCATGCCATTGTACCATTGGAGGTTACTTCCAGTCATGTTGAGCTTATCAAGGAACCAGTGAATATTGAGGAAGGGGCTGGAGAGCTCGTAGAGAATGAACACGGGCGAGTAGAAGTTGACGAAGGGTCTCTAGAGTAGTAGGCCAGAAAGTTAGTGCTGAGCACTTTTTGCAGATAAAAGACAAAGAATGGGATAATGTGCCCGAAGAAACATACGTATCCGAGGCTGAAAACCCACAGGGCACTGATAGCATGGAAGAGCATGCCCACTCCAAACATCCGAACGTAGATCAAGCTGACAATCAAGTCGTAGACAAAGTATCCAGCTGCAAAAGCTTCAACCATACCACAGACCCCGGTGTATCCATAGATACGTTCACCCATATTCATCGACTTCCGCTCCTCATCATAAATCATGGCCCACAGGGCCAGTGCATTGATGAAGGTGCTCTGTACCAAGGACACTACGTGCACATCCCAGTTCAGCTTCGTCCGCCGGTTCAAATTGGGGTAGTGCCGAGGGAAGATGATTGGAGATAGCCACGGGGAAAGGACGAAATGAATTAATTGGTACGCGACGAACGACAACAGGATTTCATGGATATGATCGGATATGGCGGGCACGTTGAAGTAGATGGCCCAGGGTTCGACAGCGTCTCTCAGCCATCCTGGGGGAGGTGGCAATGGGTCCAACATGCTGACCGCTCTTCCCACGGGACCGAGAAGGAAGAGGTTCTCCGAGTAGTGGGCAGCTTGCCCAGGTGCAAAGCTAGGATAGCGATGCCGCTAGGAAAGGGGTGAAGAGAGGAAAGGTCCAGAAAAGCTGGGTGGAGACTTAGACGGACTCAAGGCCGGCCATGGTGGAGAAGGGGAGGAGAGACTTAAGAAGTGAGGAGAGCGAGCAGAGATGGAGAGAACCAGCCAAGGCAACCTGAATAATGAAGCGCCGAGGCTGGTCGCGTGCCCGCCGATGCCTGATTCGTGGGGCTGCCGCAGTTGGGATTCCGTTGGGAGGCTGACTCAGCATGTGACCGCCTCAGGCTACCGTACATCATGTGCTCCGACGGAGATCCGGCAAGTCTACAAGGAAGAACTTAGAAGTATTGGAGTGTTCATTCATCATTCATGCATTTCACTGCGGTTCTGTACATAAGAAGTTCAACGACAAAACAAGCTGTAGACAAAGGAAATTACAAAATAAAAGAAGAGGGCTTTGAACACCGATGGCCCAGCCAAAAGAATAAAGAAAGGAATGAGGAAAACAAATCAACATGGCCAAAAGAAACGGAGGTGGTATATGGATATCACAAGAAAGAATTGACGCCAGGCTGCTGCACACGGTCTCGGATCATGAATGTGTCGTAGCAGATCATTCCAGTGGTCATCCCACGGCACTCGTGATCTCTGGGCCGAGTCCGCTGTCGCTGTGCTGTCCGTAGAGTACCATCTTGGATTCCTCAGCGTCCAAGTCTCCTACATCTCGGTCATGTGAGGGTTCGTCGCCCTTGGTCGTCTGAGCATCGTCGTCACCTTCCTCCTCTGCACCCAGCTCATCGTTTTCATCATGGTCCTTTTCCTCTGCGCCAGCTTCCCCCGGGGTGGAACTAGCGGTACTGACTCGTCGATCAGTGGAGACAACACTACCGGTTCCATACACCATACTATCTGTGTAGGTGCCGGTATAGCTGGTTCTTCGCTCCGTACCCGTGTCGCTTTCTTCACCACCGCTCTGGTTTTCTTCCTCCTCCGGGAATGCTTCATTCTCCTTGTTGGCTATAGAGCTCCGGCCACCCCACGAGGCTTTGCGTTGGGAAAAGTTGGACTTGACAGAATGGCTTCGCTTCAAGCTCGCAAACCCGCTGTTGCCGCTGGCTTGTCGGTCTGAAACGCCGCGGTTGCCTGTTACATGACTTAGACTCAGGATCCGTCTTTCTTTGCTGGCGTTTGACGCGGCTACAGAGCTAGCCTGCGAAGGAGTTTGCCCTCGTTTCTTCAGAGCCAATCCAACGCTGCTGCCGAGAATACTGCGATTGTCCTTGGCTGTACTGGCATTGCTGGCAGCACTAGGCCCTCGCACCCGGGAACCGCGGGCCTTTTTCATGTTCAGACCTGGTATGTTGGGACGGCTAAGAAGCACGCTGCGGGCATGGTCGAGGACACCTTCCAGTATACGCTTCTCCAAGCTGTCTGCGCGATCCTCCATGACCTGCATCTCTTCTTGGCGGAGCTCAAGTGCCATTTCAAGACCAGAAACCTCCTTGTTCAGCTTCGTATTCTGCTTCACAAGGTCGTCTTTTTCGGACTTCAGGTTACTGATCATCTTCAGTAGCGAATCCTTCTCTTCATTGAGAGTAACGATCTCGGCTTCCACTTGATCTCGCTGAGCATTCCGCCTTTCAAGTGCAACTGCAGCTTCCTCGGCCTCCTTGCGCCTTCGCTCATTTTCCTCTGCGACCATTGTTGACTGGGTCATGAACATCTCGTTCATCTTGCGGGATGTTTCCATGATGTCCTTGTGCATTTCGTCCAATTTCATCATCTGCGTGACCGACTGCTCATTGTTTGTGGCATGACCTATGAGGATGTCGAGTTTGTCATGAACGGGCCCATTAGTCCCCGTCGTGTGATCGAGCAGCTCATTGAGTTTGTCGTACATCTGGCTATTGGTGCTAGTAGTCTGTTTCAGGAGTTCGTCGAGCTTCTCATGTACCTGATCATTCGTCACACGGTCAACAAGAATATTAAGTGCCTCATGCACCTTTTCGTTCTTGGCATGGTCCAGGATGTTGTTCAACTTCTCCTGCACTTGACTGTCGTCATACTTCTCTGGTTCGGGTGGCGGCAGTGCAGGAAGAAGTTGTGGAATCGTAGAAGGGAGTGTCGAAAGGTCCATTTTCAAGTCTTCGGCAGACTTCTGAGAGTGGTCATAATGCTGGCCAACAATCGAGAGGATTTCTTGAATGGACTCCAAAACCTGAGGGTGGAACTCATGCAATTTGCTTTCCACGCGATCAGTAGCAGCAGCAGCTCTTTCAAGATCAGAACGAGCTTGCTCCTGCTGTGTCTTGACCTCATTCTGCATTTCCTCCATCTTGTTGTACGACGTATCAACTTTCTCGAAGAATGTCTTCGTATCGACACTGATCCGCTCGCAGGCTTCAGTAACACTATTGCCCATTGAACCAATGACAAGCTTGATATCTTCCGCAAGAGCCTTGGTATTAGTGACGGCCTCGAGGTTGGCTTCATCGCGTTGAGCAGAGTCGGAAAATTTCGATTCGATGGCGCTTTGAACCTCATCGTATTTGCCCATGACTTCGCCAAGCTTTTCATCAATCTTGGTCCCCAACTCGACGATTATAGCAGCCCGGGTCTCGTCATGTTTCACAACAGCTGTGGCGTCGCGTTCCTCCTTCTCTAGCTTCTCTGCGTCCTGTTCACCACGCGCGCGCTCGAACTCTCGTGTAATTAATTCCGTGAGCTCGTTTACATTATCAACTGTCGTAAAGCTTTCTGCGGAAGCTGCTAGTCCCTCCAGAAGCTGCTTGAGCTCGGAGAGACCTTCACTGCTTCCGTCGAGCTTGCTCTTCAATTCGTCTCCAAGACCCTCAACGACCGCTCGGGCCTCGTCAACTTTCTCCGCCAGGCCAGCGTGTTCTACCTTCCGTGCTTCAAATCCTTGGGCGGTCATTTCGTTTTCGGCCTCTGTCTTCTCCCTGAATTCAGCAACAAGGGCAGAGAGGTCTTGTAAGTCAGTTTTGGTCGGTAGTGTCTCGACATCGGGAAGTTTGAGCTCGTCCACTTGGGTCTTGACCTCGAAAATCATAGCTTCAACTGTCTGCAGATCGGCTTTCACGAGTTTCTCGCTGTCAGTTTCCCCGTCGGCTCCCTTGCCCTTCAATTCTTCCAGAGCAACCCACATATCCTTCATTAGGGTCTCCAAGGTTCCGATTTCAGCCTTTGTTGGGCCCTCGGCTTCCAGGCGAGTCCCCATCTCAGATATCGCTTCTTTGGTTTCTTTGACCATAGCCTCCAAGCTTCCGAGCTGCTCTGCCCTTGCTATCTCGTCGGGGGCGGGGAAAGTCATCTCGTCAAGTTGGGACTTGGTGTTTCGAAGCAAGGTCTCGATCGCATCCGTGTCCTCTTTCTTAGCCGTTGTGTCGTCTGCAGGGCTCTCACGGGCGACAATTCCGGATATAGAACCTTGGAGCTCATGAAGACCTGCCAAAACATCGTCAAGGTGCTCCTTTTTGAGAGCATCTGCAGATGGTTCGGCAGCTCGCGGGGTCGATTCAATTGCCTCCACTTTAACCTGGAGCTGGGAGATTAGAGCTTTGAGCCCCTCAATATCGGTGCTTATATTAGATTCATTGGCAAGCATCAGCTCCCCTCCCCTGGTTGTTTCGACCTCTTCGGAGCCCTTGTGCGACTCACGCAGTGACTCGACGTCTGCCTTCAAGCTGCTAAGCCCTTCTTTCAAGGTTTCGAGGAGCTCGGAGTGGTCTGAAGTAGCTGGTCTCTCGATGAGCTTGGCTAGATCTTCTCTAATGGTGCCAACGCCATCGTGGAAGACATCGACAATCTCGTTAGTGGAAAATACATTGTCGCCGCCCTCTTTGGGAGACCCCTTCTCAGTTTGGAAAGTTTCAAGGCTTTCACGAAGAGCGGCAATGATATCGTCTTTGTCGCTTTTTGGCTCCTCTGCGCGGACAAGAGACATGTTCATCGACTCACGAAGGTTTTCAAACTCCTGTTTTATAACCTGCGCAATATCCTCCTTGCTGCCGGCTTGGCCAGTGCTTTCGGCCTTGTGGCTCTCAGAAATATCACGAATAGCATCAAGAATTTCTTCTTTCTCAGAGGACACATTGCTTCGGATCAGCAGGTTGCTTAGGGTGGTTCGAAGGTGTTCGAATTCCTTTTCCATGGCATCAAGAAGTTCCGGGGTGTCAGGGTTACCACCAGACCCATTGGAAAGAGCGGTTTCTGTGATGGTCTTCTCCATATCGGCTTGCAGTAGTCGAAAGCCTTCTTTAACGGTATCCATGATTTCATGCTTACCCGCGGCTTCTGAAGCGGCAGCGGCGTAAGATTCAACCTCCTGACGCACGACAGCGATTCCATCCTTGATTGCGTCCAGAACCTGGGAATTATCTTGCTCTTCAGTCAGTGAGCGTTGATGCCCTGCTTCCTTCATCACGTCTAGCTGCTCCTGAAGTCGTCCCAGCATTTGATCACCGATGGTATTGTTGGTTGAGGCAGATGCTTCTTGGAGACCGGCAGAAATAGCTTCCATTAGATCATCTTTGTTCAACTCTATCTCTCTGATCATAGAGTTTTGATTTTCCATGCCTTCTGCGATGGCGTTCAGAATGTCTTCGCGCGAGATAGATGGCTGGACATTAGCGCTGATAGCGGACTGCTGGGCGGCAAATGCTTCGTTAATCACATTGTTGACATCTTCCTTTGTGATGTGTGGGGTTTCCATCTCTTTGGCCGCTGTGAAATGAGCCTCAATCCCATCTGACACCGCGCTCAGAATCTCATCTCTGCCTATGCCGGAGTCAAGAGTTTCCCTTGTCAGTGCGCTCTGTGTGGTGACTGATTCGGTTACTGCCTGCAGTATTTCATCCCGAAAAGCACTCAGATGTTCAGGCTCGACCGACCGAGATGTGGGCTGACTGGTTTCGAAGCACTCTCGAATTGTTTGTGCGATTTCGTCCTTGGTGATAGTAGGGGGAGGTACAAAGTCCTGCATTCCAGCGTGTACGGCAGCAAGGACTTGATCGTACGTGACTGCCTGCTCGTGTTTTGGCTGATATTCCTTCAAGCCTTCTGCAAGGCATTCCAGTATTTCATCGCGCTCTAGTCCAAAGTTTTGCAATTCAATCTCGGGCTTGTAATTCTCCCAAGCCTCTCGGATCGTCTCGAGGATATCATCCCTCTGCAATTCATTTCCTTGGGGTTCGGCTCGAAGCTGTGACCAATCGAGATCCTCGAAAGCACCCCTGATAATGGAATATATTGCTGAGCTGTCCATGGCGGCTCTAAATTCAGAGAGAGCAGATGAATGGCGCTGATTCTCCGTGAGGATTGACGCCAGTTGCTGCTTGAGTTCGTGGAGGCAATTCTCAACGATGGCGGCGATTTCTTCCTCCCCAGGGGGTGCGCTAGGCTGCTGATCCTCCAGGGCTCGGGACATTTGGGCCTCTTCAAACTGGCGTGCAAGATTCCTCCCCATTCCCAAAACCTCTCCACGGAGTTCTCGCACCAGCGCTTTCACTTCATTTGTCAGCCCTCCCCCCTCGATGACACTGCTTTTCACTCTTTTCATGATCGCCAGCATGTCTTCTTGATTATCGGTGTGTACCAGAGAGCGATCCGACCCTCTACCGTTGACCTCACCCATGTCATCGGCGTCAGGCACAAATACCTGGTCCGCGTCGAGAGATCTTGATTGGGTTCCAGTGAAGTCTGGATTCGCGCGTGGCGGCATATGACTGGCACCGAAACTAAGCCGGGTTGGTACCAGGGCCTTGTGCCCTGCGTCCTCCTTCACAACATTCAGGATCTCTTCGAGCATCTCCGTGATGTTACTTTCAGAGTGACTGCCGGATGCATCAGTTGCGGGTCTAGCTTTGAGTTCCTCCGCCAGCTCCACGAGCTTATCTTGGCCTTCTTTCGTGGCCATTTCTCGCAGGACCTTCTCCAGGAGAGCAATGCTGGCAGAGCCGTCAGAAATCGGTGCCGGAGAGCCGCACAGCTCACGCTCCATTGCTGCGGCGAAAGGATTAGGGCTTTGCATGCGGGGAACCGAATAACTTTTCTTCGAGTTCGGAGAACTATCCGAGTCCCTGTTGTTAATATCTTTATCAGAACCCAGGAGAGTACTGAAATCCCACCTTGTGGCAGCATCACTATCTAAAAACTTTGCAGACAAGCTGGAGGATAAATCGCGGAGACTTTTCCGAATATCTTCGTCGCGGGCGTTCGTGGCGGCTTTGAGACTAACCAAGTCCGTGGCATTGTCTTTGCTTCGACGGCTCAGCTGTGCCATTTCTCGCTGAAGATTGCTCGCGATGTCTGTGAGACTGTGTATCTGTGTCGATAAAGAGTCGAGGCTGGATGGGTTGCTGGCATTGGATACGATAAACGGATCGGAGTCGTCACTCTTCGTGTGCACCTCGCTTTCTCTCGGCAACTGCATATTCTGCAAGGCCAGCATAGTCGCCGAAGGAGGCGTACTTTCGCCGAGAATAGGTTTTGAAAGGTAGCGGTTGGAAATAAGGAGATTGGGAAGATCGCGATCCGGGTCTCGATTCTCCTGGTCGTCGCTCGACTTCGTTGGGCTATTTTCCTCCTGCTTCGCATTTGGGTCCAGTATCGACGCTTTGAGGGGCCTTTCCGGTGACCTGCTTTCCAGGTAATTCAGGAACTCGGAGCGAGGGTCGTTGTTTTGAAAGGACTGCATCCGCTTATGGAATTGTCCCTTGATCAAGGACTTCTCGGGCGACGACGGCTTGGACATAGGATTGGTTGTGTATGGGCTGGGCGCGTTTTCGCGCATTTTCTCCGCGAAGTTCGCTGCCACAGCTTGGATGCCCGGGGAGACATTGCCCTTTGTGGTCGGGCTGTTGGAACCGGGATTCATTGGCAATGGCGGAGGCGCCCGTTCAGGATCTGAACTGTCCCACCTTCGTTTCCGCGGTTTGAAAGTCAGTCTAAAATAATCCATCGTTGAAAGATTGAACAGAAAGATATGCAAAAAGAAAGAAAGAAAGACACTCTTGGTGGGAGGCGACAGTTGACACCTACATGGGCACTGATTGATGTCTTAGAACTAACTCCCGGTCGTGGGAGCCTTCGCGCGTATGCGATGGCATATTAAGACCTAGTCTTTGGGTGGAGGTACCGTCGTCAATGTTCCAGAGACGAAGTGGGTTGTGTTGTTGGAATGTGCGCCGGAATGTTCGTCAATTAGAGTCGTAAAGGCATATCAATTCATCAAAACAAAAACAGAGAAAACAAACCACCAGAGCTGTAGGTTCAGTTGAGGGTGGCGCAAGGGTAGCAAACAAAAACACAAAACGAAAAGAAACCGAAGAAGCAGAAAAGGACGGAACGATACGCTTGCTAGCAAAAGAGGAAGATGGACGCCGGGGCAGGGCAACCGGAGAGCTCAAAACAATGCGACGAGATGGGGCAAGGCAGGCAAGAAGGGAGGGAGAAGGAGCGGTTGGACTCCAAGTAGATTATCATCAAATAAGTAGTACTCAGTAGATCAGGAAAACACCGGAGTGGAGTTCCACGCCGCAAGGAACGGTAGCTCATGGGGCGTCAACTGCAATCCGACCCAATCTCCGATGTACACATCAAGGCAGGCCGCATAGCAACGGACGGTCGTTTGGTTGTCCGGTAAACAACCTGATCGCAGGGCGGTGAGCCCTGCTCGGCACTGGTTTCTCCGCGATCACGGGCAGCTAGGCCTGATGGGGAAACACTCCCGTTCAGGTCTAGCCTCCGCCCGCTGCTGGATGGTCGGTAAGTCAGCCAATGATATCGGGGCACACATAGCAGCCCGAGCCCTGAGGAAAAGAAGGCAATTGAAATACAATAGAGGCGAAAAACCGACAGAGAAGTGAAGAATCCCTGCAATCTATCAATATCGAGGATACAGACTCAGGATATCTCCCGTTCAAACGGGTGATACTGCGTGAGGCTACCGTCAAAACCCCCGGGCCGTGTGTACTATGCCCGAAATAGCAGGGTAGGGCTTCTTCCTGCCGACGCCCATTGGCCTACTTAGGTTCACCGCCCGACGGGGAGGTTAAGCGAGCTTGGCACCAAAAACCAAGACACAGCAAAATTGAAGCCGCTTTGCCCTGATATCCTTCTCCTCGACCGAAGCACTTCGACAACCACCCCATCGACCTGCCGCTCCCGGAACTTTCACAATGAAGTGTTAGTTGTTCGCCGCTACCTCTTGATTCTATAATTTTTGACCCTGCGATTCGATGCTGACGGAATGTTGTTATAGTCATGAAAGTGGGCCGTGTGGCCATCATCACCCGTGGCCGTTATGCCGGTAAGAAGGTACGACTCAAAAGAACCCGCTTGATTTTTGTTCCCGGCGAGATAGATGGGAGGGAGGAAGAACTGGAAGGCAAATACAACCGATCAAGATGGACGCGAATTCGACATGAGCGATTACCGGTATCCGCGAAAGAAAAGGAAGGCGGAGGGAGGGAACGAAGGATGCAAGATGAACAGAGGATGGGCTCAAACAGGCGGAATGTGCTGACCAGGGCGTTTTTCTCGGTTTTTACAGGTCGTGATCATCAACCCCAACGACACCGGCTCCAAGGCGCACCCCTTCCCTTACGCCATCGTCGCCGGTATCGAGCGCTACCCCCTCAAGGTCACCCGCCGCATGGGCAAGAAGACGGTTGAGAAGCGCAGCCGCGTCAAGCCTTTCATCAAGGTTGTCAACTACAACCACTTGATGCCCACTCGCTACACTCTCGAGCTCGAGGGACTCAAGGGTGCCGTTTCCGCCGACACCTTCAAGGAAGTCTCCCAGCGTGAGGATGCCAAGAAGACCGTCAAGAAGGCTCTTGAGGACCGCTACACCAGCGGCAAGAACCGGTGGTTCTTCACTCCTCTGCGTACGTCCACACCTAGAACGCTGATCGATCTTGGGCTTTTTTTTTTTTTTTGAGACTGACCATCTTGCAGGTTTCTAAACGGGATATTTCTGGGCGTTATGTCGTTTGAGCGCGCAAGGTCTTAGATGAGGCAAAGGGAAAAAAAAGGCATCGAGCACATTCGGTTCAGGAGCATGGGATGACCGGAAAACGTATACCATCGCTGGAGGAAGAATTGGGGATGTATCGATGTACAAGTCCAGGACTTGGCCATTTTCTTTATTTTAATGAAGGAGGCCATGCGGAACTGGCATCCTCGAAATGAAATGGAAATATGAACAAATTCAAAATTTTCTTTGCGTCTTCTAACCAATTGCCGTCGCGTTACTTGTCTAGGGTCTCGCATCGGCGCCGCGCGGATGGCTCCCCTTGGAGTGCCACACCCTCGATCGCGCCTATGATCAAGGTGCGTAGGTCATTGCAGCTCACATTCCGTCCAGTCGCACATGGCTGGGGGTTACGTCTGGGGCGTAATGGTCCAAGAGGCACATCTCTTGGCGTCTCGTCCCCGCATCACGTCTGTTATCTCCGCATTCAACACCTTTCGGAAACATGAAACAGGATAGCCGAAGGACCGGGGACACGATGGACGGTGTATCTAAATAATTATGCTTTTGTGCTCAACCACGGCGGCAGGACCTACATCCAGCCATCGTGGACCTGACTGGACTGGACCGGCCCATGCATGCGAAATGGGCGCAGACGGCACGGGGCGGTTCGAAGTCAACAAAGGAGTTAGTAGAACCGGCCTTGAGACGGTTTCGTATTCGTTCGGTGTTTGTTCGACCTACATGAGCTACTGCGACAGCTGCATGCCTCCATTTGGCTCCGTCCGTAGAATTAGGCAATGGATCTCCGACCCTGTCACTTCCAGGCATATGAAAAGCTCGTCAGCATGTTGGCGCGTGTACAAGTGGGCGGCATAATGATTTGATTTGAGGTTATGCTCGCATCCCCGGTTGTTCGAGCCTCCTTACTTCGTGAAATGGTATTTTCTATCCATGTCAGAACGTCTGTTGCATCCCCTAACCGGACCTCCGGACCAACTGTACAGCGCATCCGTCACACAGCCGGAATTAGTGTGCTTCTTGTGGTAGTACCGGTTGGATAACAGATGGATGCACCTCGGGGATTTTCTTTTTTTGTTTGTTTGTTAAACTTTGTCTCTTCTGAAAGGGCAAGTAGACTGTGGATACTAAGCAGCAAACTAAAAGGAGCGGCTCGACAAGTAGAGACAGACGGAAGCACGGACAAAAGCACCTTACCTCTGAGAGCCTGGAAGGGGATTTTTGCCCTCTCTAGACAGCGGGTAGACCAGACGAGGGAGGAGAAAGGACGCTCAGGCCAAACAAAGCTCAGCATAAGCTGCAGGCAAGTGATCTACGAGGAGGGGAACGGTTGAACCTGTCAAATGTCAAGCGAGTCTATAGTAGGCGCCCGGCGATAAAGCACGGGTAGACTGGATTCATCCGAGGGAGAGGGGCCTTGAGGTTACAGTCACGTTGATTTGACTGCACAAAAACCGAACATGTAGGAGTACTCTGGACATACTGGTACTTCTACTGCTGTAGGTGCAGGCATTATTGAATCTAAGAGCAAACCGAAATGACAGGCGGCTGCAAGACCCGCAATCACATGCCATCAGCCCATCGTTGCAACCGTCGTCTCTTGGGCAACTTTCCCATCTTCATCCCTGCTTCATCCTCTTTTATTTTCACCCATCGATACATCACCTATCATCGTACCTCGTATCGATGACAGAAGAATGTGTTGGAATGCTAGCTAGCATATGCATTCCATTCCTTAAATGGACTTAAGGTCCGGTCACAAAGCAAGGGGGGGAAACAGGAAAGAAAAGAAGACAAACACACAAAAAAAAAAGGCAGAAGCAGCCAAAACACTAAATCAAGACTATCCTTGAATGCTTATCGGTTTGGGAGCAAGTCCCAAACGACAAGGACCGTCGTGGCCAAATCATTGGTCAGGGAACCCAAGGAGGACTGAACGCAACGCCCCTCCATCAAGTTTGCCTCCCCAGTCGTTGTTAGATGCAGATAATCGGAGACGAATAGGACGAGTTACCGTCGGGTCTTGGGTCGACTATCTCTGGCCGGAGTTCCAGGCCCCGATGAGACGATAATGATGATTATGATCTGATCTGATCCTACGTAGTAGGCGAAGGTGGACGGCCCGCTATCACATGCTTGCCAACGCTGGCGTTAGAAAAATGCAGTCGCTTTTGCGCTGCTCTTTTTTTTTTTTATCGCCCCCTCAACCTGGTCTCTTATTTCTCCTTATTTTGTCTCGTGTTTCCGGTATTATTTCTTATATTAATATCTTTGCTGTCTGCTGCTACGGTCTTCTACTGTGAACTTTTTTTTTGACACCTCGAGAACAAGTTGGACCTTGCATCCTTCTGATAAAGCTTCCCCCCACCATATGTAGGTCTTCCCTACCTCGATCTTCTCCCTCCCCTTTCTCATTCTCTTTCCTTCTTTCTTTTATCTATCAGTACATGTTCAACTCCATTCATTACGCCTGGTCTAACGTGCTCTCTTTAGAACCCCATGCCGCACGCCGAAAAAGACACAATGGGCGACACTCCGGTCAACGGCGAGCAGCCTCACTCTTACTTCATCGACGTAAGTGTCATTGGGCATCCCAGGTCTTCGTGTAACGGCTGACATTTTATTACCTTACGTAGCACCTGACTTCGTACCCTCTGGTTTCCGACTCGATCACCGTGTTCAAGAGCAACAAGTACGGCGCAAAGTCCCTGGCTTATGCCGATCAAGGCTATGTCCATATCGCCAAACCGTTCCTTCCTTACCTGTCCAAGCCCTATGGCCTCGTCGCTCCCTACGTTGCGCGTGCGGATTCACTCGGTGACAAGGGATTGACCAAGATTGACTCGACATTCCCCTTCATCAAGCAGGATACGGAGACCCTCAAGGCCGCAATCCAAGACGGCGCATATCTCCCGGTGCGTTTGGTTGGCGACGTGAAGGGCCATGTCTTCGATCTGTACGGCTCCGAATACAAGAAATGCGGTGGTGACGGAGTGCTGGCGAGTGGCAAGGCGCTAATCACCACCGGCCTCGTATTGAGCCAGGAGTCGCTGGGCTACTTCAGCTCCCTGCTCCAGAAGAAGAAGGCGCAGGTCAAGGATGCCGTCAATGACCGAAAGGAAGAGTAGACGCTGGCTAGTAGTAATTCGTTGGGATCAGCTTGAAACTTCCAGGGTGGGTAAGGATTGTGGGTGCTGTGTTTTGTCTCTAGAAAGTTATAGTCCTGGCCGGCCCTTCTTTTTTGACGGTTCTCTTTGTTTGTCCTTGAGAAAGCAGGTGTTTTTGCTTTTCACGAGCTTACTGGCGTTTTTGGGTAGCCTTCTGATTGGATTCTCAATGGTCTGTTTACATCGTATTATCGCAGGGGTGGTGTAATTGCCTGATTTGTTCCATCGATTAATGATTGTCATGGATGACATGTGAATGATGTGATTGACATGTGATCCGCCCTTGGCAAAACATGTGATTTCCGGATCGGGATAAATCACGGTGGGCCGCTTTGGGCCAGCGGCGCGTCAAGCGCGTCAATGGAGGGGATCTCATCCTTTTGATCCTTTTGATATCGCCAACAGGCGTCAAGATAGCTTCAATTTCAGTCCAATCATCTGCTTCGGCTTCATCTCTCAGCCTGTTTTAAAATATCTCGCGATGCCTCTAATTCGCAAACGTCGAGCAGTACGCCCCTCCCTCCCCTCAACACAACCACAAAGGAAGGAAACAATCGCTAACGGTTATCTCCGGCCTAGGAACCAGAGCTTGCCGCTGAAGACTCGAGCTCTCCTGGACCGAGTAGCCACGTAACCCCCGAGAGTTCTCGCCGTCGTAGACGCACAGAGATCGCCTCTTCCGACAGCGACGAAACAGATGAAGACGATGCGCGTGCGCCGAGCAGCACCGACGTGATGGTGAAAAAACTGGTTCGCTTAGCATTGGCAAGCGAGTACTCTCGACTACCAATCCGAAGAACGGACATCAGTGCCAAGGTCCTTGGGGAGCAAGGAACGAGACAGTTCAAGACGGTATTCAATGCCGCGCAGGATGCTCTTCAATCGACGTTTGGAATGCAATTGACCGAACTGCCCGGGAAGGAGAAGGTATCCATTCAACAGCGACGAGGTACATCCTTCTACTCTCCGTTCTTGGCCAGGCCATCATACCATTCTGTAATTTACTGACTTTGTTGAATCAGCGGCCCAGAAAGTCGACCGCCCCTCGTCGACTAACAAGTCCTGGATCTTGACCAGTACACTGCCTGCCGCTTATCGGAAACCTGAAATCCTGCCCCCCACCAAAGCGCCTTTGGAGGGCACCTATACCGGGATATATTCTTTTCTTATCGCGTTAATTTTGCTCAATGGCGGTTCTCTCCCCGAGCAGAAGCTTGATCGCTACTTGAGACGGACGAATGCCGAGACGTACACGCCCATTGACCGTACAGACCGGCTTCTGCAGCGCCTTTGTAAAGAGGGCTACCTACTACGGATTCGCGAGATGGATGGCGGAGAAGAGGTGATTGAGTACATGGTCGGCCCGCGGGGCAAGATGGAGGTTGGTGCTCAGGGCGTGGCCGGTTTGGTGCGTCAAGTGTACGGCCGCCCGGATCCCGGGGACGATGATATCACTCCTGCCGAGAGGGCACAGATGGAGGAGTTTGAGCTCCGGTTGGCAAGGAGTCTTGGGCTCCGCAAGCCTGTGCGCCAGGCAGACGAAGACCAGGCTCAGAATGGGGAAGCGGCGGATACTCCGCAACGGGGCCAAGCTCAACGCCGGGCTCAACGACAGGCTGCAGAATCTGAAGGGGAGGACGAAGAGAGCGATTGATTGGTTTATTGAAGATTGAACATATTGTGTTTGGCCATGCTTAATTATTGATACCCTATTCGAATGGTGCTGCGTACTCGTTTTATATCTTTCATGTGATAAGGGCTGTGCATATGTTTTGCCTTGATGTAGCAAAAGGCTGAAACTAAGGTAGGCAAAATATTCCTTCAATAAATCGTTTTGTGTCGGTTGTATCTCCGCCCCACCGACTTTTCTACCAGATTAGTCACTTATATATCTAGCATCCAAGCTGTTTATCTGCTCAGCATGACAGGATGATATTAGCCCGAATTCATTACGTCGGAGGATCAACAATCCAAGTGTACGTGTACCGAACATATCCAGAATGTAGCAGGAATCTACAGTCAAGGATGAATTGCCTGTGCTACAGTACAAACAGCCAGGAACTTGCACCTGGTATCAACATATCAACGCCCGAAATCTAATTCAACCAATCCATTGAATGTTATGTATAGCGAGAGAAAAGAAAAGAAAATGGCCATTCATCACGGTCGTATATCTATGGGTGAAGAGATGAAGAAAGAAAGAAGACGGAGAGAAGAGAAGACACATGACGATTTCACGACTTCTTTCAACAGTATCTGCTTTCTTTATTCGCTGTCACTAGCACTGCCCTGAGAGCCGTTGGCCGCATCTTCCCTCAGGCCCTCGGCAAGAATGTACTCGGCTTGCTGTAGAGTCGACTTGATCTCTTGGTTGTTGTACACCAGCTCGGCGGGCTTTTGTCCGTGCTTGTTCCTGACCCGCGGGTCGCAGCCGGCGTCACACATCATTTTGATCATTTCCAGCCCTAGTTCGGAATCTTTGTCATTGGCGTAGCGCACAGCGACGTGGAGAGGGGTGTCCTTGTCGAGGCGAGTGAGAGGGTCACATTCGAAGAACTGGATGTCGAAGAGAGAATCCATGGTGTCGTCTAGCATATAAACACCAGGTTAGTCTAGATCCCCCGATCAACGGTGCCATTGAGGCCTGCAAGACCTACAGCTTCCATATGCGGCACAGATGTGCAGGGCGTGGTTCCCTAGGGGGTCTGTCACGCCGTTGAAGAACTCCGCCACTTGTTCGTTCGATTTCCCCTCCATGCCCTCGAGGACCTGTTCAATCAGGTGGGGCTGGTCTCGCCGACAGGCTTCTACTACTATCTCGCGAGGAGAGGCACCCTAATTGATCAATTCGTGGCCCCCAAGCGAGTGCAGCGCGGGGGACGGAGTGAGCCAGACTTACATCGTCCGCCATGATTGCTGATCAAAGAGAGATAGTCGCTCAAGAGAAAACTATAAAAGCTGCTCTGGAATGAACCCCAGAAGCTAGATATATGCAAAGAAGTAGTAGAAAGAAAGCGGAAGTATGAGTCTGGTTCAACGTGAAAGTGATAGGTAGTCGGCGATTAGGAGACGGTGTGTTATGGCGGGAGTACCGGGAAACTGGGCACACGATCTATTGAGATAGGAGGTAAGTATACGCAAACCAAAACCGTAAGAAGAACCAAGCAACCGCAAATCTTCAGGATTTCTTATACATACCAGTCTCGCAAAAGGGGGAAGCTTGGTAGTAGATACACAGGGGTGCTTTCAGGCTGCGGAATTATGCCTTTGCCTATTATTAGGAACTGGCAGTATTGGCCGGACGCCCCGCTGCCGGTCGGAGAACCGCACGGCTCCCGCTCGGAGGAACGATTGTCCCGTTCCGCGACGTCTGCCCCGCGTCCAATGCCAGAAGCCGCGCGGTAAGGCGGTAGGAGCCCAAAGGCGGTGAGGCTGACTTTCGAGAGCGACGGTTTTGATAAGGGCACGACAGAGGGATGCATGCACCCTTGCTTGCTGCACGACAGTTCCTAGAAGCAAGCACAAGCGGTCTCCCCGTCGCTTCATGCGAGTGATATGTGATATACTCCATATGAGCATTTGCCATTCCTTGTCTGACTAATAAGCCTTATTGCTCGCTGCTATTGACGGTCTGTATCCAGCCACCATAACCTTTTCTTCACGGAGGAAAAAATGCCATTGACTTGTGAGTCTTTCCTGAACCTGCCAAACAATGCCTTCTGATTCAGCATGGGATCGCTAACGCAGATTGATCGGTTGAAATAGTCTGTCCCAACTGCAGCAATGCGCTGACCATCTCGCGAGGAGAAGCGACCTCAAGACACCCTCTCGGCGCTAACCGATTCGAATGTCGAACCTGCCCTTACCAATACGTGCTAGAACAGAGCTGGTATGAGAAAACACCCATGAAGCAGAAAGAGGTCGAGGATGTCTTTGGAGGCAAGGAGGAGTTTGCGAATGCGGATAGCATGGCCAGTAAGTGTTCTGACACTTCCGCGGTCCCAGAGTTGCTTGAGTGGCCAGAGGCTGACGTGACGTCCTTTTTCTCCCTTGCCTATAGCGCAATGCCCCGCAGAGAACTGCAATGGCGAACGTGCATACTTTTTCCAGCTGCAGATTCGGAGTGCCGATGAGCCTATGACTACATTCCTCAAGGTGGGTGCTTCCTCTAGGCTAGCTCGTGCGGCTAGGCTTTATATAGACGGCACGTACTGATTATTATGAACAGTGTACGGAGTGTGGTGCCCGGTGGAGAGAAAACTAAGAGCTTTGTAAGAGCTTTGTGTTTGGATACTATACTATGGCATTGTAGAGTCGGGTGAGGGGCAGCCATCACGACGCATGCATGGTGCAAGGATTCAGAGGAGCTGCTGGCGTGGTACTCGGAGTAGAGTGTGTTGAATTCTGGTGTACGGAGCTTAGAGATACCCCTCAATTATTATTATTAGATCGACATTATTGTTATGAAACATTGAAAATATTTATGCCTATCCAGATCCTGGCGGCTACGTAGTCCGAACGGGGTTAAGTCAGATCAAGCGTTGGAAAAGAAAAAAAGAAAAGAAAAAAATTTCTTTAGTGGTGGCAGATAATCATGAATTTTGGATTGGGTGAGCCAACCGTGGTAAGCTTGTGCGTCTGGACCGGAAGAAAAAAAATTCTTTTTTGCCTCTCGAATATCGAGTCTGCATAGCATGGCGAAAACAGCTAGGAAAGATTATTGTACAGAGTAGGTGCCTCATCCAGCCGTTATCTTTTTCTTTTTTTCCATTTGTTATCGGTGTTTCATTTTGAGTTCGCCCCCTATTTGGTGAGGGTTTTTCATTCTGTGATTTTTTTTTCTTTTCTTTAGTTTTCTTTTTTTTTCCCCTCCTTTGTTTTATTGTTCATGTACAGAGTAGGTTACGAGAATACATGATTATTGACCTCATAACCTCAACCCGACATCCCACATGTGGACCTGCGGGCGCATGCCACCGCTGCTTTGGCAAAATTAATGGCCGCCAACGGACAAATAGAAAAAGTTTGCCGCCGCGGGGTTCTGTTGCAAACAAGACCAACATCCTCGAAACTAACCCGCCCACCTCTGCGTTGATGCCCAGTATTCCAGTCCAAAATCCACCCGCCGAAGGAAAAAATTTTCTTTGTACTGCGTAAGGTGGCCGTAGTGGGGAGGGAGGTCGGCGCACCAAGCGAAATGGACCCAAGGACCCAAGAGCAAAAAAAAAAAAAAAAGGTAGGATCACCGACGCTGGGCAGCGCGACAAAGGGCTCGTCGAAAGGCTCCGCCGTGAAGATTCTGCGCTGGTCCCGCACCTGCGTGGTGGGGCATTACCCCTCCATGTCCAATGATGAGCGCGGCTCGCCAAGGGTTTGAGCCCGCCCGCCGTCTTAGTCAGCGACCGTCTCGCTTGCCCCTCCATATAAGGATTTCCCCTCCTCCCCTCCCACAGACTTTTTCCTCTTCCCTCCCCGTCCGCTTCAGTACGTATATCATCCCCTCCCTGCTTGGGTTTCCTCTCTCTTTCTTCTTTCTTTCTTCATCCTCTTTCTAACTTACCTCTTTGCTCAGTACCTCTACGCGAGAAGCCGTAGTATCTGAGCAAGTTTTAAGAACTCTTCTAGTATCTTACAAAGAACTACAAAAGTTCAGCACAACCAGCCAAAATGGGGTAGGTTAACAGCACAGTGAAAATTCTTCATCCGAGACTCGAGGCATCAGGCTAACCGTTCTGCTTCTCTCAACAGTAAGGAGGACAAGACTCACATCAACATCGTCGTTATCGGCCACGTCGATTCCGGCAAGTCGACCACCACCGGTCACTTGATCTACAAGTGCGGTGGTATCGACCAGCGTACCATCGAGAAGTTCGAGAAGGTAAGGAAACCCTCGAGCAACACAACACATCCTGGCTACACACAACCCCACCATGGGTGGCAGTCATCCCATACAACCTCGATGCTAACTGTCTCGCCTACAGGAAGCCGCCGAGCTCGGAAAGGGTTCCTTCAAGTACGCTTGGGTTCTTGACAAGCTGAAGTCCGAGCGTGAGCGTGGTATCACCATTGATATTGCCCTCTGGAAGTTCCAGACCTCCAAGTATGAGGTCACCGTCATTGATGCCCCCGGTCACCGTGATTTCATCAAGAACATGATCACTGGTACCTCCCAGGCCGATTGCGCTATCCTCATCATCGCCTCCGGCACTGGTGAGTTCGAGGCTGGTATCTCCAAGGATGGCCAGACCCGTGAGCACGCTCTGCTTGCTTTCACCCTCGGTGTCAAGCAGCTCATCGTTGCCCTCAACAAGATGGACACCTGCAAGTGGTCCGAGGACCGTTACAACGAAATCGTGAAGGAGACCTCCAACTTCATCAAGAAGGTCGGCTTCAACCCCAAGGCCGTTCCCTTCGTCCCCATCTCCGGTTTCAACGGTGACAACATGCTTGAGCCCTCCGCCAACTGCCCCTGGTACAAGGGCTGGGAGAAGGAAGGCAAGTCCGGCAAGGTCACCGGTAAGACCCTGCTTGAGGCCATCGACGCCATCGAGCCTCCCGTCCGTCCCTCCAACAAGCCCCTCCGTCTTCCCCTCCAGGATGTCTACAAGATCTCCGGTATTGGAACTGTGCCCGTTGGCCGTGTCGAGACCGGTGTCATCACCCCCGGCATGGTCGTCACCTTCGCTCCCTCCAACGTCACCACTGAAGTCAAGTCCGTTGAGATGCACCACCAGCAGCTCAAGGAGGGTGTCCCCGGTGACAACGTTGGCTTCAACGTCAAGAACGTTTCCGTCAAGGAAGTCCGCCGTGGAAACGTCGCCTCCGACTCCAAGAACGACCCCGCTGCCGGCTGTGCCAACTTCACCGCCCAGGTCATCGTCCTTAACCACCCCGGTCAGGTCGGCGCTGGATACGCCCCCGTCCTTGATTGCCACACTGCCCACATTGCTTGCAAGTTCGCTGAGCTCCTTGAGAAGATTGACCGCCGTACCGGAAAGTCGGTTGAGTCTGCTCCCAAGTTCATCAAGTCTGGTGATGCTGCCATCGTCAAGATGATTCCCTCCAAGCCCATGTGTGTTGAGTCTTTCACCGACTACCCCCCTCTCGGTCGTTTCGCCGTCCGTGACATGCGTCAGAGTAAGTTCTTCTACAAAGCCTATTCACTCATGTCTTTGCTAACATCTTTACCTAGCCGTCGCTGTCGGTGTCATCAAGGGTGTCGAGAAGGCCGCTGCCGGTTCCGGCAAGGTCACCAAGGCCGCCCAGAAGGCCGGCAAGAAATAAATTATTTACGACGAAAGTTGATAAAAGACCGGAATGGAATTAGATATGAGTATGTAGAAAACCTGCATACACGAAATGAATTTCTGATTGCTTTCATGCAACCTCTTACTGTGTTCCCATTACTTCTCCGAAATATGTAGTTGTAGCCTTCGTACGCGGCAATCTGTGTTTTCCGTACCTTGAAAGTAATTGTGAATACATCAATTGTCGCTTGCCTTATCTAGGTAGTCTGTGACTCATCATGCTCGTAACCTTGACATCATAAGAGACCCCCCACCAGAGGTATACGATCTCGCGGTGTGAGTGTTAAGATAATGTCTGGCTTAGTGTAGCATGCACTTCTCTTGATTTATACTCTTGGTCTGTCATGTATATATATCAGTAAACCACAGCAGTTCTATTACGGAGTACGTTATATATAATTGTCTGTCCCGCTACTTTGGAGGGTTGGTACAACCATGAGGCCGACCATACGACAAAAGTTGACAAGCAAGAAAATTACATAAAACTTTTGTCTTCTATTTTTTCTGTAACTTCTTTTCATTTGGATTACTTGATGATGTCACTAGGAATATACCCGATGAACGGATGCTTGCGTCAGGCGCTAAGTTAACACGTCTGTGGCATTCTAGCCCCGAATCACAGACATTCCTTCGGTCGGTGTCCCTACCAACAGTAGACAGACTTCTTTTTTTTTCTCGTAGCCTGAATTGTGGCAATATATTCTTGAACATACACCCCCATCATGAGCCCCCCTCGGTATTATGCGAACACGCTCAAGACAGTGGAGATCACACCAGACAGTATACAGAAAGCACTGGAGGAATTACTCGTGGCTGTAAGACGTGGCGTTGATGTGGTCCAGAATGGCAGTCCCACCTCAGAGGACTGGGGGACTTCTGGCATATACACAGGGCCTGCAGGTATGTTCTGATGAGGTGACATTTGGCTGGGAAAGTGGACTTGTTGTTTGAGTGACAAATGCTGTGTATATATTTCCGCTATACAACGATGCCCTGTTAACAAAGGTCTTCAAGGAATCGCTCTCGCTTTTCTCCGACTAGACCGCCAGAATGCATCGTTGGCGGAGGCAGGCGGATCCTCGATCGATTTTGGTGAAATCGCTCAACAGAGAATCCCACCACAAGGGCCAAATATCGAACTTCTACCAGGAAGGCTGTCGCCCATTGGATCATCTTCTCCGCTAGCAGCGTGTGTCGTGCGCATCTTAGCGGCGGCTTCCTATGGCATCAAAGCTAATGCGGATGACATTGAGCTCCTTCGGGAAGCCGTCAACGTGGCTCTTCAGAATGATCCCATTGTGCCCCATGGAGGACGAATGATGGGAGGGGACGAGGTTTTGTTCGGTAGAGCAGGGCTGCTGTGGGCAATCCTGAATATCAGAGAGCATAGGCTCGATGGCCAGACAAGGGCAGCATTACAGCCTATCTTTGATGCTGTTCCAAATCTCGTCGATGTCATGGTTGACGCCGGAAGAAAGGGCAGGAAGGACTATGTCGACAAGAACGGTAGCGAAGAAGCGCTTCCTTTGATGTGGACGTGGATGGAAGGTCACTACGGCCTAGGATTGTAAGTGATTGAAGGTACAAAAGTAGAAATGGGGAGTACTAACTCGTGCCATCATTTAGGGTTCACGGACTGAGTATGTATTTGTATATCTGCATTTGCGGGGAAGAGCGAGACCACATTTATGAAACTAACTTTCTCATAGCTGGCATTCTCGCCGTCCTTCTCGCCTGCAAACCGTCAGAGCTCAACGATGGGGCCTCACGAGACTATCTTCCCTTGTTGGCTGGCACCGTCACCCGTATTTGCGAGATATGCGTTGCCAACGACGGCCACCTTCCTGTGGCCATACCTCCTCGTCATTCTTCATCTCACGGATCTTCCCATCTGGTCCAGATCTGCCATGGTTCCCCTGGGGTGTTACTCCTGATGGCCTGCGCAAGGAGGAACGCATTCCTTGTCTCTAATTTCTGGGAACCTGTTTGGGACGAAGCCATCCAGCTGGCGAGCGAAAGAACCTGGGAGGAAGGACTACTCCAGAAGGGTGGTGGCATCTGCCATGGCATCGCTGGGAATGCATGGCCATGGCTCCTTCTGCACGACAGTTTCGAATACGATATGGACACGATCCAAGCCGCAAAGCGCAACTATGTAGAGCGGACTCGATCGACTGACAAAAGGCACACCAAGCATGAACTAACTGGCGACTATTTCCTGTCGCGAGCGCTAGCATTCTTGCTTCACGCACGCAATACGCCCCCTTACGACAAGTCTTCTGATACTTACCGCGTACCGGATCACCCGTTCTCTTTAACGGAAGGATTGGCGGGAACCGTCTGTGCATGGGCTGATGCTTGCGTTGCCATCCAGGCCAGACTGCGGAAGATACAGCTAGAAGCTCAGGGACCTATCTCAGAGGCAGCTCTCAAGAAAGACGCTGTCTTTCGAGAGCTTGAGAGCCGTCAGCTAGGTTTTCCAACTCTGGCCTACCATAGACCCACTGGTTTGCTGTAAAGTCTGGTCTACTGTACAGAAGAGTTTGTCCACTAGACAACAGGCGAGAAGAAGGGGGGAAAGATGTTCAAATTGCACGCTCAGCTCGCTAGGAAATGGGTTATATACATGCTATGCATCCAAAGTTCAAAGAAAAGAGGGAAAAAACGTAGTTACAAGCGCCAGACACAGAATTCCTAAAGCCTTTCCCAAGACAATAGGCTCAGTAAAGAGTAAACCCTGTTCGATACATTGGCGGTTGACCAGGTATTTCCGTACGATATTCGATGCGTTTCGGTGTGAAGTTGCCTGACGGCGCCTCGACAGCAACTCTCCAGCGACGCCAGCAATGATTAGTCTGGTGATGGAGATCCCCGCAGAATGTACAGCGGGGCCTTGCTGGCTTTGAAGGGTGATTTTGGGATCTTGGTTCTGGGTGGCTTTGGCTGCGATTTCTGGACTTCTGGGGCTCGTCGTTCCGGCGCATCTGGTGGATCACATAGTCGTTGATTTCCTCCTGGCTCGGCTTTTTACTGTGTCCCCGAACGGTATGCCGGCGACGTGGATACCCATCATCACAACTCATTTGTTGCACAACGAAGGCATTGATATCATCCTGAGTGACATCCTCCGGCACGGTGGGAATGTTGGAGGAAGGTAGCCCAGATGGGAGCGGCTCATCAGGCAAAGCTTTTCGGGTTTCATATTGCCCCCTTTCCCCTCGCAGGATCTTCTCATGGTCGATGGCTAGTTCCGCAAGTTCCTGAAACGTCATCCTATGCTCCCGATTCGGGGCGTTGATACGACCATCCCGGAGCATCGCCGTGGCCCACTCGTCCCATTCGGGCCGCGCTTTCAACTTTGTCAGGAACAAAGTGTTGATTTGAGAGTCCGGAATATCGAAGTCATCGTCTATCTGAGTAAGACCCTCCCGCATCGCCTGGATAAGCGAAATGAAATCGGCCACCAAATCGGATTGGGCCGAGTCGAAATCAACAAACTCGCTGATTTGATGGATCATGCGCATATTCCGGTGCCAGGCGTCCATTTTGGCAACCGGTCAAGGCGACTCGGGACGGGGAGAGGGAGGCCTTGGGGTGTTTTGTGATTGAGAAAGGAGGGGGACGCTAAAGCTGAGTAGATTCTGACTGTCAGCTGCTGGCGGTTGTTTTGTTTGCTTGCATGGGAGGCGTGACGTCATGTGAGGGCTGTGGCTCTTATGTAATGCACTTCTTTAGTGTCGATGGTTCTCTGCAGATCTACTTATCTCCGTCTGCAATGCAATTCCCTTGAGATGGCGAAGGCCTCTTCTGGACTTTCTAGATATCTTCTGGTATCCTTATCTCATTACTAGGCCTAAACTCCACCTATTAAATCCTTCTGTAAGCTCTTGAATCCCTCGCACTCGGTGCCATGTGGTTGACCACGCTACAGCCTATGAGCATCCGCTGGGAACACGAGGAGTGGCAGTGCTAAGTCCATCCTGGCGATGATGGACGTTTTGGGGGCCATTTTTTTTTTATCCAGCCAAGCCCGCTTTTTTCAAAAACGATCATCTCTGCCACTATCTGTTTAGCAGCGAAGTTTCTCCGGACGTGACGTCGTTTTAAGCTGGAGACGTATTCTCCGGTCGGTAGCCTTACGCTGTCATGCTATTCTAATATTTGTTGATTCTCCACTGCACTCGATACAGAAAAAAAAAAAAAAAAATGGACATTGTACCTCCGTCCTACCAGTCGGCAACGACGAGAGATGCATGGCCTATTATTGCTCGCTATATCCCATCCAGCGACTTGTGTGCGGCTACCCTAGTATGTCAGAGATGGCACGAACTTTTCATGCCGTTTCTCTGGGGTGACCCAGCCTCTCATTTCGGAACCGATAATGATGCTGTATATGGTAAGTATCGATAATATGCATTTGGTTTCGCGCCTTTTGCTAATATTATGGACTGCAGTTGCTCTGACGAGATTCAGGAGGACCTTGAAGTATGCAAGACTGGTAGTGCGCATGCTAACACACACCCTGCATCTTCCGCCAGCCTTGTCCGAAATATACGGAGGACCGCGACCTGAGTGGCTGAAGGAGATCCTCCATTATCTCCCCAATCTGCAGTCTTTGATTGTATCTAAACTGCCGTTTTTCGACCATAATGCAATGATGGCCTTGAAAGGTACTACTTGGAATGAACAACAAGCCGACACCGCTGTCTCAAATGCATACAGCATCCGCTTATTACTGGCGGATCGGGAGCCCAACACGACTTCGCAGGGCCTCGCAGAAGCACTGTTAAGGTTCCCCGAATTAGTATATCTTGATTTATCGTATACCACACCAGCTCGAGATCGTATGGTTCTATCCTCGCTTTCTCAGTTGGAACATCTCCAGGTGTTGAAACTACGAGGCATCGGCCTGAAGGATAACGATGCAGAATTTCTAGCCAATGCTGTTGGGCTGAGAGTCCGTTTCTTGGACTTGCGCGGGAACATGCTGACCGACATGGCCGTACGATCTTTATTACAGGCCTCTTTTCTAACTTCGGGCGATGCTGTGACGGATCCTAGCGGAGATGGGACGAACACGGGGGCGTTTAATTCTTTCCCCCGTTTGACACCTTCGCTCTCGAACTCAAGGTGGTTGAGCTCGTCGACTTTGGACGAACAATTCATAAAAGTATTGACGCAGCCTCTATCGGGCCGCTCGTGGGTTGAAGGCCTGTCACATAGCGGCATCACGCACCTTTACATTGCAGATAACCAAATTACGGTAGAAGGCGCCGCGAGTCTTCTAGCTTCAACTAGGCTACATGTACTCGACGTGGGAACGGTAGATACAGTGGAGTCTCTCACTCGAGGGCAGAGTTCTCTACCCTCACATTCCCAGAAAAGGCCCCAGGAACTTCCTGGAGCTGAAAAATTGATACCGGTTCTCGGATCCGCTGCCCGGGAAAATTTAACGTTTTTGAGAGCACACCATGTCATCTGCACAAATGACAACCCGTACAAAGAGTCTGTCTCGCTGAACAGTTTTTTGCCTGAATTGCCGGTCGAAACCGATATTCCTGCACAACAAGGAGAAGCAGAGCTTGCTGCTGGGAATGAAATCCATGAGCTCCACGCTCAAGAGGCCCCAATATTTGAGCTTGAAGGGTCCCCAATGCCACAATCGGAGAGTTCCTCAAATCGACCCAAACATCCGACTATATACGAAGACGAACCGTTGCCCTTGCGACGGCGTGGTTCCGTCTTCGCCCCCGAAGTGATTGAGGAAAGGACGTCCACCACTAATTACGGCGTTGACAGACCGGATGAGCTGGAAAGATCCTTGCCAGCATCTGCAACTGCCCATGGGCTTTCTGTGTCGACTGCTTCAGACCCCGAAATATGCATGGGATACACAGGTCCTCAGTGTAGTTCCCCTGTACCAATAGATGACCCGCGAAATCAGATGATCCAAGAGCTTCTTGCTAAGAGACCGAAAAATCAATCGCTCCCTCGGCGTGACCATAAGGACAACAGCTTTCCATACTTGCATCCTTCGCATGTTCCGCATTTAGAGACATTGGTTCTGACCGATGTTCCATCACACGTGCCTGCAAACTCCCCTTATCTCAAGTCTCTGATCCGATTCATAATTGCCTGCTCTAATGAAGCGCTGCTGGCCACCCTTCAAGCAGGATCTGACTATTCGCTTCCCCCAGGACGCGACCGACTCAAGGCCGAACAGGAACGGGCTCGGTCACTCTTCGCTTTACGGCGTCTGGTGCTCGAGATTACTCCCACAGAGAAGCTGACTGGCCCTGCCAGGCTGACCGCTTGGAAACCTGCTAGCTACCATAACGGGACGATGAAGTCGAGCACAGGGGATCGTGACCTGGAGAACCTATGGACCGCATCGATGGGAGATTTTAGTTTCTTCGACGAAACGGAATGTGGCATCCCCGAGAACGACCCGGGCAAGTATTTCCCCATGGCAGCTCTCAACGAGAAGGTTACTTTGATTCCCGAAGAGGACGATTCGGGAAACTCAACTCCCGTATCTCCCTCACCAGGTCTGTCTCATCGCAACGCCTCGCTGCCAAAGCACATGCATCCCGATGTCAATAGCAGAAGCGCACATCTTAGAAGTGCGCCCCCACCCCAAGTCGAGGAACCTGAAGTGGACCTGGTCGCCGAACTTGCTGCCTTTAGACGGTCCAAAAAGGTGGAATATGAAGAAGTGGTACGGCAGGACCGAAAACGGCGTAGCACCATAGGTTCCGAGTCGCTGCTATCACCTGCGGCATCTTCGCCTCGATCAGCATCCCCGTCGCCGAGCTTAAGGGCCATCGGACTGGTCCCAGCGGCTCAGTTGTCCATGGCACATTTCGTGGAAGGGCATTGGAAGGGAGAAGTGAAGATCGTTCGGAACGCAGCGCCCAAAGGACGAAGCGGCGTGGTGGATATGTACGGGAATTATTTTGAGAAAGGATACTTGTATCCTTGAAGGGAATGAAAGGAAAGAAAGGGGATATAGACTCCTCGTCACTTCCTGCTTCTTATAGTGGATTGCAAGAATGGTTTTGTGTATCGAATAGATCACGTTGATTGAACATGGTTCGCTGGTAATGCGGACCCAAATACAGTAATATTACGGATTGAAGACTTTAGAAAAGGGAAGCACTTGTCGTCCATTGTCTTGTCATTTTATTTTTCAGTCGTAAACTCGGCGAGGAAGTCTCTTTGCCGCCAGAGTCATCCGTCGTGGTACATACATGGGCCTCAGGATAGGCAAATGGCAGAAAAGGAAAAATTAACCCGCCGGGACGGAGGTCTTCCATGCCGTCTGGAGTCTTCCACAAGAGGAATACCCATTACCTATCTTTTGCATAGAGTGGACAAACCGATTCTTAAAATGTGTTTTGTTCTGTTTTAATATCGTCTCCTGCCCACGGACGACCCGTCATGCAAGCCTTCAACCCCGAAACTGAAACCCATTCATTCATTTGAACCAAGTAAGAAAGTTTGTTCAAGTTTAACAAGAGAAACGAAAAGAAGCAACACAGATGCCTTTTAAAAATTCATTCCATTTTTCTTCTCTGGTTTAACCTTCCTTACAAAGCCTTGTTGGCCTGAGGGGGAGCCAGCTTCTTGCCGTCCTTGTTGTACCTGATACGAGGGGGAGGGGCACGGTTGCGGCGGCCTTCCCGGGAACGGACACTGCAAGAGAAAAAAAATAACCGTCAGTTTCTGTGTACCTTTCTTGATCTCTCCCAGAATATTGTAGGGGAAAGCAGGGAAGCGGCGGGCAATGCGTACCGAACAATCTTGCCGTGGATAGCGCAGGACACGCAGTACTGCAGCTTCAGGTACATCTTGGGGACGGCGTAGTCAGTGAAGACGGAGGCGTCGGAGATATCACCTGTGGAATAGGAAAGAATTCGAAGGTCAGTCCCAGGTGTTCTAGCTTCGTAATCCCCACGCATTGTCCATGCTGCGCGGCTGTAAATTCCATTGCATTCGCCTGGTTGTTGATTTCCAGTTCCTCAAGTGCTCCTCACACTTCTCCATGGTCGATCGGATTCCAACTCTTCTCGGAACAACAGCGCGCGCGATGGACGGTGGGATTCAAATTGCGGGTAGACAGGCTCGAACGTACGGATGGCAGCGGACTCAACCATGTTGCGGATGGTGAATCTCTTGATGGCCTTGTCCTTGGGGACGCAGCGAGCGCAGTTGGAGCAGCGCACGGGCTTGACGTGGCCGCGGCCGTTCTTGTTACGACCGCTGTAGAAGAGGAAAAGCACGGGTTAGTTTTTCAGGTCCCAAAAATCAAAATCGCGAGGTTCTCCATTCCGGTGCCACGTATATATTGGCTGCTTTTTTTGTAGTTCGAATGACACAACGTTGGTCCGTTGGCGTGGTCGATACGGTAGACACGGACGGACGAGATGAAGATAGGGAAGGGGTCGGTCCTTACTTGTTCGCCCTCTTCTTGACCATCTTGACGGATTTCTCTGGAACGGCAGGTCAGAGATTGTACAGTCCGAGAGAAAGGGGAAGGCGCGTACTTGGCTTGTCGGGGTTGGTTGTCGGGAGGCAAGAGACTCTCGTGATAGAGTTGTGTCGGGTTTCAAGGTTGTGTGCGGCTAAGCGAGCCCTGAGGGTCACGGGATGTCTGGGTGCCTTAATAAATGGGGTGCCTTGATCAATTACTGCCTTGCTGCCTTATTGTCGGGCTGCCTGACCGCCTGCCTGATGGCCTGACCCATGTGATCGGGGCATTACGGTACGCGGGTATCCAATACGGGTATTGTGTTTACTTACGGTGGTCCCATTTTCGGATGCTCGTGACCGCAAGCCAATAGTTCGACTTCGCGCCTCCGAACCCCTGTCCGTCTTCTGATATCGTTTGATCTCTTGTCTCGCTCGTCCTTGCATTGACTCGGATTGAGATTCATTGCTGTTTCTCTTCTTCTACTCTTCCTCCGCCGTCATCCCTTCCTCTTCCCCTCGTTTCCCCCGATCTTCCCCCTTCATTTCCTCATTGGATTCCTAAACACCCCTCCCATTCTCCAACCCGGTGACATGTCGGCGACAGGTACTTATAGGGGAACCGTCAACCACAAGACTGTCGGTCGAGGCAGGCTGCCCGACTTTGAAAACGGTCCGCAATCCCACATCCCTCGTCCTCGCCCGGACAGTTCTTCCACAATTCAAACTCCGCATACTCCCTCAAGCGATATTGGAAGTTCCACCATGAGTGCCGCCAGCAGCCGGCAGCGTCAGAACCAGTCGAAGCGCGATGAGGTATGCCATCATCCCCCCCCCCCTTCTGCCCAACTTCGGAAGACTTCTTTTACCGCCAATTCATTTGTTTGGTTGTGAGGTTGCTCTTTTCTTGCCCTTTCGCGTTTGTCTTTCAAATTGGTGTCCTTCAGGATGATTTTTTCTCTCTCTTCTTTTACCCTTTAAAAATGATCCCTTTTCAATTCATCTATTCTATTTCATGATTTCCTTTACTCACCATCCCTCCGGGACAACTATATAATTCAAACTATGAAGCCACTTGGATCGACTCTAATGCATTGGGAATTAGGCGATTCGTCGAAAGCTGGAGGCCGACCTCAGCAAAAAGAGGCAGAATCCCGCCCGTGCCAATCGTTCTCGAAAGGCCCCTCCCGGTACCGTGCTTGCCTTGAAGCCGAGCCAGGCCCTCCAGATCAAGCCGAACACCACCATCGCCGAAGCTGCTCAGTTGATGGCAGCAAAGCGGGAGGACTGCGTATTGGTGACCGACGATGATGATCGAATTTCTGGTATCTTCACCGCGAAGGATCTCGCTTTCCGTGTTGTGGGAACTGGACAGAAGGCGCGAGAAATCACGGTGGCCGAGATTATGACGAAAAACCCGTTGTGCGCCAGGACAGATACCAGTGCTACCGATGCTCTCGACCTGATGGTAAGAAAGGGATTCAGACATTTGCCGGTCATGGATGAGAACCAGGATATTTCAGGTGTCCTCGATATCACCAAGTGCTTCTACGATGCGATGGAGAAATTGGAGCGCGCATACAGCTCGTCCCGGAAACTCTACGACGCGTTGGAGGGTGTGCAGACGGAACTCGGTTCCAGTCAGCCCCAACAGATCATTCAGTACGTGGAAGCGCTACGGTCGAAAATGTCTGGACCTACGCTTGAGACGGTCCTTGATGGCATGCCCCCTACCACGGTGTCTGTCCGCACCACCGTGAAGGATGCTGCTGCTCTGATGAAGGAGCACCACACTACCGCCCTGCTGGTGCAAGATCAGGGATCTATCACTGGTATTTTCACCAGTAAGGATATCGTGCTCCGTGTCATTGCTCCCGGCATGGACCCGGCTACCTGTAGCGTCGTTCGGGTGATGACACCGCACCCTGATTTTGCTCCTAGCGACATGAGCATCCAGGCTGCGCTTCGCAAGATGCATGGTCCGTATACCGTAACCAACTGAAGGAGTTTTGAAATAGTGATGGCTAACATGACCTATGTAGATGGCCATTACCTGAACCTGCCAGTTATGAACGAGGGCGGAGAGATTGTGGGAATGGTGGACGTGCTGAAACTCACCTACGCTACCTTGGAACAGGTCAGTCTACTAAGGAGAACCAGACTTTGCTATGTTACGGTATAGGTCTGCTAACACTGGCCATTTTAGATCAACTCGATGCAAACCCATGATGATGAAGGCCCCGCCTGGAACAAGTTCTGGTTGTCCATGGACCATGAGTCGGACTCCATGGTCTCGGGCAGCCAACAGCCAACTCATAACCGGTCAGTGCTGAGCCCTGAGTCTCAGAAACCTAGTTATGACGCTAGAGACAGCGTTCTCCCGAACGAGTCTGCCTCCCATCACGGGGATGAGCACTCGGAGTATATCGACCATCATCATTCGGAGCTTGCGCCTTTCCCCTTCAAGTTCAAGGCCCCCAGCGGTCGCGTACATCGGGTCAATGTTCTTCAAGCAGCTGGCGTTGCTGATCTGATCGCTCAAGTTTCGGCCAAACTGGGCCACGAGGTTGAGGCAGTCGGAGGTGCAGCCATCTGCGAGGATGGAAAGCTGAGCAACACGGGCTACGCTTTGAGCTACCTGGACAACGAGGGTGACACCGTTTCGATCACTACCGATCAGGATCTTGCCGACGCCGTGACCCTTGCACGACAATCACGTCGGGACAAGGTCGATCTCTTTGTCCACGATCCTACGCAGCCCCCGATTCCCGCCCCCGTGGAGCCACAGCCGGCGCCCATCAAGCCCGTGGAAGAAAAGACCAGTCCTGTCCCCGAAGAGTCGCCAGCCGAGGAGCCCCTCGAGCCGAAACAACGGGCTCAGAGCTTCCAGTCGCACCAGCAGGAAGAGCAATTCATTGCCGGCGTTCCCAATGATCTACTCTTGCCCGGTGCGATTGTGACCTTGGCAGCCGTCATTGCGGGTGTGTTTGTTCTCAGTCGAGCCACTTCGCGGTAATTGGAGGACATATCTCCGAAAAAAAAATATCCAGCTTTGGGATTATAGAAGACAGGAAACCTTGTATTTTTGTTTGTTCGTCCGTGTTGGTGACTTCTCTTGATCCCTTCAGCATTTTTCTTCACTCTTTTTCATTCCTCTGTACCCCGTAGCGTTTTCTGATTCCATTTCCCTTCGGCTGAATGCTTCTTGGTTTAATATATTTCTTTCGAAGAAGCAGGATTTTAAGATACCATATTGTATGCGTACTAGCAGGAATATAAATAGCTGATCTTCTCATTTCACAAACGTCGCGCAGTGTAGAGTTGCTTGGGTGCCTGGGCGCCTTGATGCCTTGTGGCCTGACTGCCTGACCGGTGGGCGGCACCGAATGAGGACTAGCGCGGCGGTACCTCGAACGGCTGGAATTTTTTGGTTGGACTTTTGGACTTCATCCCACATCCTTTATTCCCTCTTCCCCTCCCTTCTTCCCAGCACCGCGACGACGGCTGGGATGCTGCGCCTGCCCTTCTCTCCTGCCTGGAATTGACTTCTTGCCTTCCCACCCTTCCGACCTCGTCACTTGCGAAGGGTCGCTTGGATTTCCATTTCCCTGTCCATCACCCCCACCAAAACAATCTCCTAAAAAAATCCCATTTAACGCCCTACCCCACTTACCACCTCGGACTCAGCGCCGACCCCCCGTTTCTTTCATTCCGTTTCACCACTAGGACCTTCTGATCTTCGATCCCATCCACCTCGTCAGCACCGAATCGACGATATGTCATTGCTACCCCCCGAAGTCCACTCGGCGCTCTCGCAGCTACTGCGCGCGTTGACCACCGCCGATAATACGATCCGTGCTCAGGCCGAAGAACAGTTGAACAATGATTGGATCCTAGCCCGACCAGATGTGCTTTTGATGGGCCTGGTGGAACAAATCCAGGGCGCAGAGGATAATGCTGTAAGTACCTCAGTTCTTCGCGTGAAGTTCTATGCAGGAGTGCTCGTTTTACCCCCCCCCCGCATTCCTGCCGGGGAGCTAGTTCAAGTAGCAGTCTCTTATTGATTATGTTGCTCTGCTCTATAGACCCGGGCATTCGCCGCGGTATTGTTCCGAAGAATCGCGGCTAAGACGCGAAAAGACCCCGTCACAAATGAGGCCCGGGAGCTGTTCTCGACTCTTACCACAGACCAGCGTCTGGTCATCCGACAGAAATTGGTGACATGCCTGACCACTGAGTCGGCGACGGATGTGCGAAAGAAGATTGGAGATGCCGTGGCAGAGATTGCGAGACAGTACACCGACAATGGTATGCTCAACATCAACTGTCGCCCTTCCACCCCGGAAATTTCTTTTCCGAACTTGTTGAATGACTCTTCTAGGTGACCAATGGCCCGAACTCCTGGGGGTTCTTTTCCAAGCGAGCCAGTCGCCCGACGCAGGCCTCCGCGAGGCCTCGTACCGTATCTTCTCGACCACCCCTGGTATCATTGAGCGGCCCCACGAGGATGCCGTTGTGGGTGTGTTCAGCAAGGGATTCAAGGACGACCTTGTCACCGTGCGCATTGCCGCCATGGAGGCCTTTTCCTCCTATTTCCGCTCCATCTCCAAGAAGTCTCAACCGAAGTTCTACGTTCTGATGCCCGAATTGCTTAACATCCTGCCTCCGCTGAAGGAGTCGTCCGAGAGCGACGAGCTCTCGTCGGCTTTCCTGGCTCTCATTGAGCTGGCCGAGATCTCGCCTAAGATGTTCAAGAGCATGTTCAACAACCTAGTCAAGTTCAGTATCAGTGTGGTTGCCGACAAGGACCTTAGTGACCAGGTTCGACAGAATGCGCTGGAGCTGATGGCCACCTTTGCGGACTACGCTCCAGGAATGTGCAAGAAAGACCCTGAGTTCGCCCGAGATATGGTGACTCAGTGCTTGAGCTTGATGACCGATATTGGTGTCGACGACGATGATGCTGCCGAGTGGAACTCGTCCGAGGATGTATGTCATGTCTCAATGATCGATTACGTTTCCTTCATGCTTGATGCTGACCCTCAAAAAGCTTGACCTGGAAGAGAGCGACCTCAACCACGTCGCTGGCGAACAGTGCATGGACCGCTTGGCCAACAAACTTGGTGGCCAGGCTGTGCTTCCCCCCACCTTCTCTTGGATCCCTCAGATGATGTCGTCTTCCGCCTGGCGTGATCGACACGCAGCTCTGATGGCCATCTCTGCTATCTCGGAAGGATGCCGCGACCTGATGATCGGCGAACTTGACCAGGTTTTGGGCCTGGTTGTTCCCGCTTTGCAGGACCCTCACCCTCGCGTCCGCTATGCAGGCTGCAACGCCCTGGGCCAGATGAGCACCGATTTCGCCGGCACCATGCAGGAGAAATACCATGCAATCGTGCTGAACAACATCATCCCAGTGCTGAACAGCGTGGAGCCTCGCGTCCAGGCACACGCCGCTGCCGCCCTGGTAAACTTTTGCGAGGAGGCCGAGAGACGGGTCCTTGAACCGTACCTCGCCGAATTGCTGCGGCATCTCTTGCAGCTCCTACGTAGCCAGCACCGTTACGTGCAGGAGCAAGCTCTTTCCACGATTGCCACGATCGCGGACTCTGCTGAGAATGCATTCGATCAGTACTACGACACGCTGATGCCATTGCTCTTCAACGTGCTCAAGGAGGAGCAGTCCAAGGAGTACCGCCTGCTGCGTGCCAAGGCCATGGAGTGCGCAACCCTGATCGCGTTGGCGGTGGGTAAGGAGAAGATGGGCCAGGACGCCCTGAACCTGGTGCAGCTCTTGGGCAACATTCAACAGAACATTGTCGACGCAGATGACCCGCAGTCGCAGTACCTGCTCCATTGCTGGGGCCGTATGTGCCGGGTTCTTGGTCAGGATTTCGTTCCCTACCTTCCCGGTGTCATGCCCCCTCTTCTGTCGGTTGCTGCCGCCAAGGCGGACATTCAGTTGCTTGACGATGAGGACCAGATTGACCAGGTGGAGCAAGACGAGGGCTGGGAGCTGGTGCCTTTGAAGGGCAAGATCATCGGCATCAAGACTAGCGCCCTTGAGGACAAAAACACTGCCATCGAGTTGATCACTATCTACGCGCAGATCCTGGAGGCCGCTTTTGAACCTTATGTCTTGGAGACGATGGAGAAGATCGCCGTGCCTGGGTTGGCTTTCTTCTTCCATGACCCTGTGCGGGTGTCGTCCGCGAAGCTGATTCCTCAGCTTCTGAACTCCTACCGGAAAGCCTACGGCGAGTCATCGCCCGGTTTCGCACAGATGTGGACCAAGGTAGCCGAGAAGATCATTGAAGTGCTCAGCGCCGAGCCCGCAGTCGACACGTTGGCCGAGATGTACCAGTGCTTCTACGAGTCCGTGGAGGTTGTTGGCAAGAACTGTCTCACTCAGCAACATGTGCAAGCCTTCATCGAGTCGGCCAAATCGACGTTAGAAGACTACCAGGTGCGCGTGAAGGCGCGGGCAGAAGAACGGGCTGATGCCGATGATGGCGACGAGGAGAACCTGGACTACGAATATGCTGTCGAAGACGACCAGAACCTGCTCAGCGATATGAACAAAGCTTTCCACACCATCTTCAAGAACCAGGGCACGTCGTTCTTGCCAACCTGGGAGACACTCATGCCGTTCTACGACGCTTTTATCACGAGTCAAGACCCCACGCAACGCCAGTGGGCTCTTTGCATCATGGACGACGTTCTGGAATTCTGTGGACCCGAGTCATTCAAGTACAAGGACCACATCATGCAGCCACTGGCCGCCGGATTACGGGACCAGAACGCGGCCAACCGACAAGCCGCTGCGTACGGAGTGGGAGTTGCTGCCCAGAAGGGCGGCGAGGCCTGGAGTGATTTCGTGGCCGCCAGTATCCCCAGCTTGCTGCAGGCGACCCAGATCAACCAGGCGCGATCCGAGGAACATGTCTATGCGACGGAGAATGCCGCAGCCAGTATCGCGAAGATTCTGCACTACAACAGCAGCAAGGTGCAGAACGCCAATGAGGTTGTGGCCAACTGGATCACCACCCTGCCCATTACGTTTGATGAAGAGGCCGCTCCTTATGCTTATTCTTTCTTGGCTCAGCTGATTGACCAGTAAGTTTTCTGCTATTTTGTCCTCCCTCCCTCCCTTCTGTTCCACGTTTTACCAGCCCTCGCTAAACCGCTCATTACAACAGGCAACACCCGGTGGTGATGTCGAACGCCGACAAGGTCTTCGGGTATATTGTGCAAGCCCTCGAAAAGGAGACCTTGCAGGGACAGACGGCCGGACGAGTGGCCGCCTCAGCCAAGCAGCTGGTCGCCAGCACCGGGCTTAATGCCGACCAGATCCTGGCGGGTGTCAACCCGGACAACCAGGCGGCAGTGCGGAGTTATTTCCAATAGAGATGGCGCAGCAACGAAGGAAACTGGTCTGTTAACAAGGCGTGAAATGGAACGAGTTGGTGCCGGCTCTATTTGTCTACGTGAATTATGGTTGCTTCTAATTTCCTATTTGATTTCCCCTCATGAATCTATAGCGTGTGCCCCCGTTGGTCGGTGATTGCGCACTGCGTAGACCGGATTCTTGTTCTTCCCTTTTTTTTTCTGTTTGCATTTCTTTCGGTTCTTCAAGCAGAATATATATAAAATATATTCATTTGATATGATTCATGTGCTTGTTTCCTACATGCGCCGCTGCTCTGATTCGTCTCTATATTATGCCACCACCAGCCTCAAGATGTCCAGTACTTGCTCCTTCTCCTTCAGTGGCACTGGGTTCGACTGACACCAGCGGTCATGCAGACTAATGACTGCCAGCGCATCCAACTGATCCGGCCCAACCCCCACGGCCTTCAACGAGCGCGGCATCCCCAGCTCTCGGATCACCACGTCCAAGACGTCGGCCAGATCGGCCTGCTGGCCATCGACGCCGTGGCGTTCCAGAGCTGCCACCACCATTTCATCTTCGATCAGGAAGCGACGTAGTCGGTCCTGACGTTCGTTGTTGGCATTGTGGGCGGCATTGTATTTACACACAGCTGGCAGGAGAACGCAGCTCGTCTCGCCGTGACCGACGCCCAGGGGACCGAGCTTTGTACCCGATTAGTACGGACTGACTTAAAGGTACACCGAACAGGCTTCTTATCCTCATGAGGGGAAAGAGGGGGGAAAAGAAACCACCCACCTGATGTCCAATCCCATGACTCGCCCCCAACTGCACCGCCTTGCCACTCGTACAAGCCGCCATGGCATCCACAGAACCCAACTGACACGTCAAACGTGCCTCCAAACCCCCGGGGTTGTGCTTGCAGCGCAACAACGAGGGAACCAGCAGCCGCAGGGCATGCAGCGCCAGGGTGTCAGTCTTCTCGTTCGTCGAGTCGGACACGGCCACGTAGGTCTCGACGCAGTGGTCGACGGCGCGCACCCCGGTGCTCAGCCAGATGCGCTCCGGCGTGGTGGTGGTCAGCTGCGGGTCGAGGATAACCAGCTCGGGGCCCTTCAGGGGCGACTGGAACGAGTGTTTCCGCTTCGAGGCGTCGTCGGTGGCGCCCGCGAAGTTCGAATACTCGCCTGCGGATAGCGACGTCGGGACCGAGATGATGGGGATCTGGGGCGGATGGATATCGATGCGTTGATCGGGTCCCACGGCGAGGGTGGAGAGGTCGGAAGTGGTCGAGACGGAATTCTCCAGGGCCTTTTATCCATCCATTCATTGGTTAATGGATGGATCATCTATGATTTGAAGCTTGTCTGCACACTTACCAAAGCAACCACCTTCGCCCCGTCCGTCAAACTGCCTCCTCCCACGGTAATCAAAAGATCCGCCTCCACACGGCGCACGTCGTGCACGATCTCCAGCACCTCGGACCACAGCGTATGGCTCTGCATGCCGACGCGGACGCCGACGACAGACTGCGCGCCCAGGGCCTGGCGCAGACGGTCCAGCACGTCGGTGTTGCGGGCCAGCGACCCCGAGCAAATCACATAGACTCGCGCGGCCTCGAAGGTTTGGCGCACGTGGTGGGCGGCGGCGGCGGGGAACGGAATGCCGTACGAGAGGAGGGGCCGCGCACGGTCGGCGAAGGCGGCACGACAAGTTTCCATTTGTATTTTCACTGAGAACGTGGAGTGTGAGATGTATGCGGGCAGAACACAAACGAAAAAACAAAAAGAGCACGAAGGGAAGCGGGCAAGATATAGAAACGTTCTGTTCCTTGATGTGGGAGCACAGAAAGAATGAAATCATCGCCGGCTTTCGATGTGGGGATGTGGGGCCGGTGGAGCGGAGCGGAGTGGAAGTCTTGTCGTGTTTGTGCTGTATGCACTCTCTATCATATCGGATCTATACAGATCACTCATCATTCTGTAACTAGCAATCCATTCTTGATTTGACGCCGGAAACGCCTCGGTGGGCTATCCCATCCGGATTCTTATACCCTGCAGATAATGCCTCCGTCCTCTTAAATCCCGTTCCAGACAAACCTGGTCGCCGTGAGATCTCCTCCAAGATTGTTCATTAAATACATAGTCAAAAGAAAAAAAAAAAGCGAAAACATCCGATGTATGACGACGGATTGAAGCTATCATAAAACCAGACTAGGATTTGCCGTCATCCTCGTCCACCACCGCCGCCCGCAGCTCCCACACTATATCGTAGCATTCCGCCAGCAAAGCGTTCACACTCCCCTGTCCTTCGGGAATGTCGCTCCCCACGTAGAACTTGCCGTCCACCCGCATGTTATCGATCGAGTTAAGCTGCGACAAGTTAGCATCTGATGCATCCCCCCAAGCCCCGCGGGAAACCCACCTTCATGCTGTAGGGATAGAGCTCGCGCGAGTTCGATACGCCACCGGACTCCTTGACCTCGAACAGACATCGTCGCAGGGTTTGAAGTTGGTTGTAAACCGGTAGTAGTGCCTCCGATACAGGCTCTGATGAGATCAGCAGCGCATAGATATAAGCGTAGCTCCTCCGGATCAGGTACAACAGCGTCTACACGAGACAGTTAGTTATCGTGCGAGGATATATCGATATGAAATTCCGCAGGCAAATCATGCTTACCCTCTGTGCATGGATATCTGCCGGCTGTCCTTGCGCGTCCACGAAGTTGCCATTAACGCGCGCCTCGTCAATCCGATCGAGCTTGCGCTGGTAGCCAAAGAGGTCAGTCTCACGCAGCGACCACGCCTGGGTCACCGATAACCGGTCCAGCTGGTTGCGAATATCCAGGAGACGCTCGTATTGCTCCTGGAAGCGCTCGTCGATTTTGCCCTCTCTGAAAAGCGTTAGTCCTGATCAGGTTCTCATAAGTGTCCTTCGGAATGCGTCAGTCCCTACCGTTCGAGAACGATTTCCGTCCATCGCCAGCAGCGATCCATCAAGGTCTTTAGCCCTTCCTGGCCGGCAAGCAAAGATCCGTCGGGACCCACAAAATTGCCGTCCTTCATCGAGCTCTCGATCTTCTTCAACTGGTTTCGAAGTCCATTGACTTCCGTCGCAGAGAACTGCAGTCCCATTAATCAACTGCTTTGGTCCCACGGCCACCCGAAGAAAATAGCCTTACCTTAGACCGCGTATTGACAGCAGAGGTAGATCGCAGGATGGACACAAGGGTTTCGTGGGTCGGCGCGAGTTCGGGACTCAAGGTGGACAGACCGCTCTGTAGCTTCTTTAGTAGCCGTTGACATTTCTCCAACCGGCTCTCCAGGAGGGTCAGAAGCGCCGGCGAGTATGCGTCGCGGCAGCGTTCAATGGTTTCATGTGTGTTTGCCAGGGTCTTGGTGATCGAATCCAGATCCTTCGAGCTGTAGAAACCGGCCTCTTCGAGGTGATCGAGCAATCGCTAGGGAGAGGGCATATTAGAACCAAAAAGAATCGGCTGCGAACAGACCAAGGTCGGACATACTTGCACTGTTGTTGCAAGGGAGTAACTATATTCCCATGGGCCCATGGTTAGCTTCGGTCTGGAGAGGAGGCTGGAGACAGTCCACCTACACTGCGGGAGCTTCGTTGTTTCGCCCCACCGTCAAGAACAGAAGGGAGATCAATTGGAAACAGTCATCCAAGACGTAGTCCACTGGAGAGTCGCAACGGAAAGAATCGCAGTTAGCCCATTATCCTCGCACCAAGTCCACGTACACACGCCAAAGGGTCAGTGGGATGCTAACGTCGGTTATGGGATAGCCGGCGGTCTCCTTCCTTGCGTACGGCATTGAGCTTCTCCACTTCCACGATCACTTCTTCGTATAAGGGGAGTACATCGCGAGATTTTATATATGACGACTTGTCCTGTTTGATCAATAGCAGGGCATCGCGAGTGCGCAGCAACCGGTCGAGAATCGGCTGTTCCTGCGGACCTAGCGGAGCGGAGACGGCGGGGGAATCCATGACGCCGGAGGGGGAGGGGGGAGGGGTAGAGAGAGAAAAGGGAGGGGCAGAAACGGACAGAATGATAAGAAAGATGCGGGGAAACAAGAAAAGGGGGGTTAGGGTGAACAAGCCCGAGAGACGGAGGAAGTACGGAGTATAGAGCGCAGAGAGACGCAAGCGACAAGGCGATCAGGCGATGATGGCATCGAGCAGCGGGAAGACCCCGATGCGGTCTAGCGCGCAGTCACGGGGAGGATGTCGGCGCTAGGTCCGAACGGGACAGCCCTAAGCGAGGTCACGCGGCGCCACACACAACATTCCTTCCGCTCTGGGCGAAGCGGCCAATTGAACTCTCCACGACCGAAAAAAAGACCTCCCCGTCTTCCCTTCTCTTCTCTTATCCTGCATCCCTCTCGACACTCCAGTCCTCAGTCAACCCTCACCCCGTCGACCACCATGTCTACTGCTGAGCTCGCTTGCTCCTATGCGGCCCTCATCCTCGCCGATGACGGTGTCGAGGTGACCGTACGTATAACCCTGGATTTGTTTCCTCTCCGAGATTGGCGCTGGTGGGCATGAGTTGTGTGTTTTAAGGAGGACGACGGAACGCTTTCGACAACTGTCTCGGTGCTGAAGGGAATGCGACGAAGTGGTCATGGAAACAATATGCGAGCGAACACTTGAGGGGGAAAAGTTTTGAAATTCGGAACATGTCAGGCTAATTGATCTTTCTTTGGATGCACAGGCCGACAAGCTCCAGACCCTCCTCGGTGCCGCCAAGGTCCAGGAAGTTGAGCCCATCTGGACTTCCATCTTCGCCAAGGTAAATTATATCCGGAATGATTTTCAACGCGCAGAGTGATCGACACCTCGGGCGACATCGAAGGACCTTTTGACATGCGATCGGCTGCTTACGCTTTTGGATTTTACCTACAGGCTCTTGAGGGCAAGGACATCAAGGATCTCCTGACCAACATCGGCTCCGCTGGCCCCGCCGTCGCTGCCCCCGCTGCCGGTGGTGCCGCTGCTGCCCCCGCTGAGGCCGCTGAGGAGAAGAAGGAGGAGGGTAAGAAACCGCTCGGCCCGGGCTTGCGTCGCTGGATCCATGAGGAGGCTGACCCGTTGATTTACAGAGAAGGAGGAGTCCGACGAGGACATGGGCTTCGGTCTTTTCGACTAAGCGTCCTAATATCGGCTTTTCTGTTTTTCCTTTATTCCTCGTTTCTTTCCTATCGAAATTTCCCCTACGCTTTCCTTGTACCCGATACTACGCGACTGCATGATGAACCAAAAGGGAAAACTAAAAAGAAGAATACACGGACAAGGACATCCGGTGGGACTGGGCGCTGGGCTTGCATGATGGGTTTCGTCGTGACAGAGGTACTGGTCCGGATGACGATAAGATTCTGGCCCGCAGGAAAATCAGGAATTAGTTGCATACATATCGGGGGCCGGAGGCGAGATACCGTTGGCCGTCTTCGACTTTCTGTATGATATGTTTCGAGTTTTAGCTAGTTTCGAGCTATAAGGTGCCCAGCTCTCATGCCATGTCTGTCATGCGACCATGAACACAAAAGGTTTCCGTCTGCATTTTCTGTATCACTATAAACATTAGACTGCCCTGCTCCCTTGCCGAACGCCCCTTTCCGGTGTAGAAGTAGAATCTATAACCAAAGACAAAAAAAAGCAATATCCCCTTCACCAGTCAAATCCAAGCAACAATGTCCACGCCCATTTCCAACCGCCCCAGAAAGATCAGCCTCCGGAATCAAATCAACTTTTTTGTAATCAGGCTCCAAAAATATAGCTAGTAAAAAACACGATCAATCGATAAGCAGCGCGCAAAGCATGCCCAAACGCGCTAACCTGTTAGCGTGTGGGCTTTCAACATCAAACAAAAAAAAGAAAGAGTCAGAAACCAGTCATCACTATACCACCGCCGCAGCAGCCGAGTCGGCGGCGGCAGCGTAGAGGCGAAATTGCGCGAAGATTACAATATCTTCCACCATGGTCCCCAGGGATCCAATCAGCCAGGGAATATTGGTAACGACATAGTTCCTCTCGGTGGAGTGGCAGAGAATCTACTCGGCGCAATAAATGATTAGCTTAGAATCACCCCGGTCGTGAATGATTGGAAGGTTCTGGAGGAAGCATACCCCGGCACCATAGGTCAGGTTTCCCATGAGAGATAGAATGAAGAACAAGAGAGACAGGCCTATTAAAACGGTCGTGTTAGCTGGCTCGTGTCCGGCGCGCATAATCACATCACGTACCCTCGCATGATTTGTCGCAGTAGTTCTTGTAGATCTGAGGGAGACGCGCACTATTTTCACTCCATGTCAGCTTTGCATTCGATTTCTGTTTCCCTTTCTGTAAATACCCATCCAAACCACGGGATGCGGTGCATTTGCACTAGAAAAATACGGGGAGAAAAATAAAAAGAACAAAACCGCAAGTTGTGACTCACCCAAGATAGCAGATCGCACTGAAATATCCCACAAGCTGCGCGCCGGCCGCCATATCGACACCGCCGTGCTTTTCCTCAGGAGCGGGTTTCCAGACCCCCGACTGCCATGCGACCGTCCATCCGGCCATTCCAATCACGCAGATGGCCAAAACGCTGCTGAAGTTCTTGACCCATGCGTTGCGACCGGTGTCGTTCTCCTCGACGATCTTGGCCAGCGTCCCGTCGGTATCCCGATTGCTGTCGTAGGTCTGCTGCTGCTGCTGTTGTTGCTGCGCCGTCCATGAGCGACGGCGCCCCGTCGCAGTGTCCGACAGGTTGTCGCTGAAGCGCCGGCCCAGCAAGGGGGTCGTCGGGTCGGGGGTCTCGACGGAGGATCGGCGTCGGTTGAAGGCGTTGGGGTTGGCGTTCCGGGCCTTGTAATACAAGCATTGTGTGATGAGGACCCCGTCCGCGATACAGAAGTACACGGCGATGGCGATGATGACGGGGACCAGCCCGGCCCAGACGCCTCCGATCAGGTTGGCTACGTCGCCGACGAACCAGACGAACAGGAACAGAAAGGAGATGGCTTCGGCGTTACCGTTGCGGTAGTTCTCTATGAGTTGGGGCACCTAACAGAGAGCGCAGGTGTTAGTACGGTGTGATTCAATCTCCTCCCTCTGCTTCCCCTGGGTCGGGTCTGATTCATTCCGCCTGTCGGGCTGGGCGCAACGGCAGGGATTGCACGTACCAGCAAAAAGATCCAGCAGGTAAGGGAGACAGAGCCCAGCAGACCTGAAGCTGCCTCGCGCGGCGTCAACGGCACCGTCTCTGCGGTCGGCGATGCGCTGACCTGCGTCCAGAGAGCGGACATGGTGGATTTCTGGTATGTCGATTTCGAATGACGCAACTCTCTTCAATTGCTCACGGGGATCTCAATGGCGACAGCGCAAGGCGAATACAGTCCACAAAAGTCGAGTCGGAGAAGGCGTGAAGACTCGAACTCGGTGAAGGAGGGGGATAGGATTTTCAACCATGGACTGATAAGAGGAATGAAAGCAAATCATGGAAGCGGCTTAGTTTCGCTTTAGTTCGTCGCGATGACTGGTGGATCCGCTGGGATTGTTTGACTAAGCGGCGAAGGGGGCTGTCTCGAGCATTCCTTTTACGCAGTACTGTTTTACATGCCATGCCAGTCTATGTTGGCGGGATATGTGTGTCAATGGAGACTATCCTTACTTCTACGGCATCAGTGTCGGTGTCAGAATCCAGAGACCAGTTGCATTCATACATAGAACCCCCCCCAATTGTGGATTGTGGATCGGAACGTACTAGATATTCTATATATAATATAACGTCGCTGAATGGGGTATCCAGGGCTACGATCAATGCTCCTCCTCTTCGTCATACTGCAGCAGCTCAAGCTCATCTTGCAGCACATCTAACACCAAATCACCCAAGGCCACCCGAACGCATTCGAACATTCTCTGGCGCATGTCTGGCTCCAGAACCCGTAGCGCATCCACATACTCAGTCAACGGGGAGTAGTCTACTACTTCGCCCCAGTTGCCACGGTCCACGCCGTACTGCCGAAGGAAGTCCTCAAGAAGAATCATGCCGTCGCCCAGGATCCAATGCTCCAAGTCCGGCAGGTTTTCGACGGGTGGATGTTGTGGGGTTGGATGGTGTTCTGGGATTTCGTCCGGGAGATATGGAGCAACGCCAGTCGCTTCGCCTTCGCCTTCGCCCTCGCCCTCACCCTCACCTCCTCGTTGGAAGGGGAATCGAAGCGCACCGTTGTTGAGTTGATCTAGGAGATCGCGGAGCCATTGGGGCCGGCCAACCTCCGGCACCTGAGACAAATATGATGGCGTAGGATCGGACTGCTGGCGGAAGGCTTCCGAATCGTAGGGAGGCAAGGGATCAGATGCCGAAATCCGACCGGAGACAAAACGCCCGGGAAGGTGAGTCGTGACTCGAGGAATGTCGGAAACGACGACGTGGCGAGCAATGTCGAGCGTAATCTCGGGTGGCTCCACTGGCTCTTCTTCTTCGCCCAGGGTGTCGGCGACTTCTACAATAAGGGAGACAGCCTCGGGGGTGTTCCAAAGATCCTTAGCTCGCACGATGTAGAGCTCTGTGAACAGTTCATGGGCATCGGTAGGCGGCATCTTGCCCCAGATCCTTTTAGGCATGGGCTGAATATCCAGCTCCTGAGCCAATTTGCAGAATACCCAGGGATAGCGTGACATGGCCCGGCCCAGCTGCTCCCGACATTCCTTAGGTTTGTTGAGTCGGAGGTATGCAAGTGCCAGGGAACATTGAATGTTTGGCAGCGACGACCAATCCTTGCTCAATCGCGTTTGCGTGCAGAGCTCGACGAAGTGGGAATACTCGCGGCCCCGCAGAGCTAAACTATCGATCAAAAGCCGGATGCAATAAGGGTCGCTGGCGTTCAGACTCAGCAGGAGTTTCGCCCATTCGTACGCAGTCCGCCAAGTTCCCTTCATTCCCAGGTTGGCGATGTAGCGCCACCCGACCAGCCACAGCTCACGGTTTTCCCCATGCAAAAAGTCGAGCTTTGCCTGACCTTCCTTGAGGCGGGTATTGAAGGTTGAGTGGGCCGAGCGCCCAATGTTGAACAGAGCTCGCTCTAGAAGATCGGCAGATACTGCGTGATCACCCTGGTGCTTGGCAATCTCTGACACCTGAAGAAGGGTCGAGATATGATATGGGTTGTATTGCAACAGGAAGATCATTCTCTGAGGGTCCATTGACTCCACGCAGATATCAAATTGCCGCTGTATATCTTCATACGACGCATTGTGAACAATCCGATACACCGTGGCTCCCGTGTCTAATTTCTCGGCCAGCTCCATTCCAAGCCCTCCACTCGGAGCACGAGGCCACTCGTCCTTGCCCTGCATCAAAACATTCCGTCGCAATGTAACGCCGGCCAAGCTCTGTCCTCGACTGGCGGGACTATATCTTCCCGTGAGCGCCTGTCCAAGATCGAGTTCCCGGGTTCGGTCTCTCCGACGGCCGGGGCCGGAATCCTGAGGCTGATCGAAGTTCTCCAACACCACATTGCCAAACAGCTTGCGCATTTCATTGTTCGCATTCAGAGCTTTGGGCTCAATGGCTAGCAGATCCTCCGGTGTCTTCGCGAATGAAGCGTCGCGTGCGGCCTGCGTCAGAGAGGCGGTGGTATTCACGGGCTTAGGTTGACTGGGGTCAACTGCTAATTCCTTCAATGCCCGATCGATATCATCCAGACCTGCATCCTTGGGCTTGGCACCGACCTGCTCAGACGGAGCAGCTTTCGGTGATGCCTTCTTCTTCTTGTTCTTCTTTTTCTTTTTCTTGTAATCGGCGGGTTTCGTGGGAGCCGGCTCGCTTTCCATCGGCTGAGTCACTCGGTCTGGAGCCTCTTCGTCGGGGACTTGCTCCTCCTGGTCGTTGTTATCATCATCGTCGTCGTCGTTGTCGCTGCCAGCCGCGTTGAGAAGATCAAAGGCGTTCAATTTTGGTTTCGACGGCCGTGCTACCGGCTCATCATCGCTGGAGTCATGATCTTCTAGCTCTGCCCGCTGCAACTCTTGGTCGCGCAGCTTTTGTAATTTGCGGATCGCGCGGGAGGACATTCGGGATAGAAGGGCCAGATGAAGCGTAGGTGATAGTCCAAGAAAAAGAAGAATGAGAAGGAGACTGAATGAGTAAATTCGATCCGCGGGGAATGACGACACAGCCTATTCGGGCCTAGTGCGGGACTGCGGTATTTACCGTCAGTACCGTCAGTACCGTACCGTATCGAGTCCGGTACGCCGTCACATGATGCTGAGATAGTGCCTGGATGCCTGGGCTCCGCCGACCTCCGCATGGCCACCTTCCATCGTCCTTCTTTATCTCCAGCGTCGCTCGCCTTTCTCCTCCCCCCCCCGGATCTCCTATCCTCGCCTTTTCAGCCGCCTAAATGCGACGCGCGGCTCTTCAGGCTTTCCGTACTGCTCGCCGTGTACCAGTACGGAAGGTGGTTCCTAGGAAACCGTGCGCCGTCTCGTTCTCGAGCAGCCGGCCGTTCGGTCTCCGTCCTTCCTCCGCCGGTAAACATCCACCCGTGATTCCTGCAACCTTGCAGTCCTCTATGCATATTCGCAACTTCTCTATTGCCGTGATCTCGACCGTAGTGGCTTCGGGGGCCTGGTACGCTTATCAAGGCAACACGTCGCAGCCGTCCCCGGTGGCAGGCCTGAACGCCACCTCGCCCTCGCAGCTACGTTCGATAGCGACGTCGACTGCACATGCTGAGGACGTCGCAGAGTCAACCCGCCGAGCACTCCTTGTCGATAATGATCAATTCTATACCGCAACCCTCTCAGGAGAACAGCCCCTTTTCAAACAAACAGACGACTCCGATCGCCGCGTGCTCGAGATGTTGACGCCGGAGCAAGCCACCCAGAAGCTGAGGAAGAATGAGGAGTCATACTTGGTGAACCGTGGCAAGGGCGTCGTCCGTTACGATGTGGTCCAGGTCCCTAGCAACTCGCCTATTGAAGATGACCATGCCGAGAAGGTTGTTGAGGTGCCTTCAACGGTTGCGGCGGCCAAGGAAGGAGACGCCAACAGTGACTGGATGTTCTGGGCTGTGTTTGACGGCCATTCGTAAGTTGTCTCTCTCATGCGCGGGGGAAATGGTGTTTGATCTGACTCTGTCTTACCCAGGGGCTGGACAACTTCGGCAAAGTTGCGCAATGTTCTCATCTCCTACGTGGCTCGTGAATTGAATTCCACATACAAAGCTGCGGCGACTGACCCTTCTCTTCTCTCTCCCACGTCCAGTGCCGTGGATGCTGCCATCAAACAAGGATTTGTTCGGCTGGACAACGATATCGTACACCACAGTGTCGACAAGGTACTCAAGTCCAACTCACGTCGGGTTGCGGCGGAAATGCTCGCCCCTGCGCTGTCAGGCTCCTGCGCTCTGCTTGCATTCTATGACTCACAGTCTAAGGACCTGAAGGTGGCATGTGCTGGTGATTCTAGAGCGGTTTTGGGCCGTCGCGCTTCGAATGGAAAGTGGTCGGCAACCGCGCTCTCTGAGGATCAGACCGGTGGTACTCCGTCCGAGATGAAACGTTTGCGGGAGGAACACCCTGGCGAACCAAATGTGGTGCGAAATGGAAGAATTCTCGGCCAGCTGGAACCCAGCCGTTCTTTCGGTGATGCCTTCTACAAGTGGAGCAAAGAGACCCAGGAAAAGATCAAGCGACAGTTCTTTGGCCGGACACCCCATCCTCTTTTGAAAACACCCCCCTACGTCACTGCCGAGCCTGTCATCACGACCACCAAGGTTGAGCCCGGCAAGGGCGATTTCGTGGTCATTGCTACCGACGGCCTCTGGGAGATGCTGAGCAACGAAGAGGTTGTCGGTCTTGTGGGAGAGTGGATTGAGCAGCAAAGATCTGGAGCAGCGAACGGTACCAACAAAAGCTGGCTGCCGAGCTGGCTGGGATTTGAAAGCAAGCAGCTCCCCGTGGAAGCGTCCAAGGAAGCGGCCACTGATGGCCAGCGCCGTCCCATCCGTCAGCAACAATACGACATTGCAGGCGCCGCCAGTCGGTTTACCGTCGAAGATAACAACGCCGCCACTCACCTTGTCCGCAATGCGATGGGTGGTAAAGACAAGGACATGGTTTGCGCTCTTTTGACTCTTCCAAGCCCTTACTCCCGCAGATATCGGTAGGTCTCCCGGCTATAACCGCATGGGAAATGACCAATAGCTAACCCAACCATTAGGGACGACGTAACCGTCGAGGTTATTTTCTTTGGTGACGGCCCTGACAAGCGCAGTATCGCGATCAACGAGGAAGCCAGCGCGTCGGATGACAGCGTCAAGTCCAAACTTTGATAGACATCTTATAACTTGATCTTGTCGGCGTTAAAGACTGTTTTGTTCGTTTTGAAAGAGGCATTACAATGCCTTTTGTTTTCTATTCCCTATTTTCCCTGTTGCATTACCCTATGGTCAAGGAAGGATATTTACTTAGTGAGAGCTGGCGTTTCACTGCTGAAGCCCTGGGATGGCACTCTGTTGCATAAAGCAAGCATACTTGTTACTGAAATTATGATCATTTGTTGTTTCTGTCTGCCATTCACCTGTCAAGCTTCTGATAGAGTAAATGATTTCTGTTGTTCTCACACTTTAATCTCTAACAGATACGATTGATCACTACTGAGCAACGATTGTTTATTCACATGCCCATATGCATCACCTGTGAACTTATGTGGTTTCACGTGACGAGTGCCCTGGGATGTTCTGTCCAGATTATCCAAACTAATCTTGGCCTTTCTTAATAAGGCCTTTGATTCTGTTATGATGCTATGATACTACTTCGGAACCAAGTAGCGATACCAGATGTTCTATCCATACACAACTCCTACATCATGAATAGATATACATATATAAAGCCGCAAAAGGAGTCCAGAAGTCCATCCATCACGGGCAGAAATGAGAGAGAAAAGAAAACGACAGGAAATATATGGCACTTTGTTGTACGGAACAACGCAACCTCAGAACACAACATTGCGCTGCTCTAGCCAGGCTGCAAAATTATAAACACCGATCGTATCAATTCACCTGCTGATCGCATCGTTTGCAGAACAGAAAAGGTAAACAAAACCCAATCCCTCATCCTTTCTTCTCCTTCCTGCACTCCTTTCTCCCCTTAGACCGTCTTGCTCGCTTTCCTCTCACCCATCTGGCCAGACCTTCTTTACTTCCATTATTCAGCATACATTCCCTTGACTTTGCATTCAGTTGAACCGGCCTGCTTGCTTGCGCTGTCGCCCAGAGGATAGCTTCCTGTCTGTCTCAGGAAGGAGGTCGAGAGTGCCTTTCCTGTCTTCCATTGAGCGAAAGTCCTAACCGCCGCAAGTTTCCCTGCCATACATCTCAGTCAACTCTTCTGGAAACCAATTGGGTTCGCCTTCTCGTTCGATGATAGGGCCGCTGAAGTCTGCTGACTGCATTTAAAAGGTGTACTTGTCTGCATCGTCATCTGCTGTTCTTGAAGATTGAAGCCCGCGCGCTATCATGCCGGATACTCCGACTTCGACCCGTTCTTCCGGAGCGCATAGTGGAGAGGGCGACAGCAATGGAGGTGCTCTAGGTCGGCAGAGCACCCGAAACGAGCAGGAGAACGAGCTGGAAATCCATTGTCCCATATCACGGCGTAACCTATATGGGGTTACAGAGCACAATGGTATGATTGTCGTCAACGGCGTAGACATTGTGGCCCGTATAAATAACTGGCGCGAATACGGTCGGACGCATGAGCAAGTCGAGAACTTGAGTCATTTCATAGACTGGCTGATTATCGGCGGTCACAGACCAGACAGTTCAAGTCCAATGCCGACGCCGACGCCAACACTGAGGCAGCGAGAGCACCCACCTAGTCCGTCCGATGAGCAAACGGTCAGGTCGATGTACAATCGCCAGTTGTACAGCTTGCCGTCAGAAGTCTTCCAGCGAGACCCATTCATACAAACGCGCCAATGGCAACGGCATGTGCTAGGGGGTAGGAGCCCGCCTCCGACGCCTCGAGAGCGCGAAGAGCTCAGGGCGGAACAAGTTGCAATCCCTCCGGTCCACCTAGACAACGAACCGAGTCGCGACACTTGGCCTACCGGATGGGAACTCCATCATGATTACTACCTTCGGGCCTGCCGCGGAACCGTCGTCGACATTGCCGAGCATCTTCAGGTAGTCTTTAACTTCGGTCCTCCCATCCAGGAGTCATTTGTCGCTGACAGACTGAATGGTATCAACGCCTTCAGGCAACTCACTTATCTGCAAACGTATTTTCCAGGCGAAACCCATTCTATGCAGCGAGCGTTGGCAAGGGGCGTTATCTATGAAGCTGGTATTGACCATGCAGAGGTCCGTGGGGGATTCCAGGAGATGGAGATAGAGCAGGACGATCCAGGCAATTATGAATACGCCGAACCTGCGTGCCCCAGCTTTCAACCGATTGACTGGGATTGCACGGACGATGCATATCTGGCTCTGTACCTGGGCGAATCCCCAAGCACATTCATCCATGATTATGGATGGCTTTTCCCACAGCCTATCTGCCCCGAATTCATACGTCTACGCATGGCCCAAATCCCTTACCTAGACCTCTCATCAGCGGACCTACAGAGACAAGTCCAGCGACGTGAGCGCTTCATCAGATGGGCCCCACATCGACTGGCCGATATCAGACCATGACTTGCCTTCCAAGTGACAGTTGCGACGAGGGAAGGACCGAGGAGTGTGACGGATGCAGATAAACGGCAAAGTCACAAGACAGGTGATGAAGCTTCGGTTCGTGTATCCCACTTCATTTCTCATTTCTCTCTTTCTTTCGACGTCTGATTCTTCGTTCTCGATTGAATTATGTATCTTATGTTTTGAACCAGGCCGAGGGGTATTGAAGGGGGGAAAAGTTATTTTGCTTCCGAGAGCTTCTGTTTCTGTTTTTGTTCACCCGGCAATGTGTACGCGATATGCATTTGTCTCCAAGGTTTAAGAGGCTGGTTGAAAATCATGTACTTTTCCAGAAGATAGGTCTGCAAGGTGGCAGTGTTCGTACTGGTGATCCAATAGACCATAAGTGCCGTGGGCATTTCATAAAAATAGGACGAAAGACCGACGTTCAGAGCGAGGACTTGAATGAACATCCTGAGTCCTTTCACCGTTAGTTTTTTCGCCAGTTCTTGCCGCGGCAGGTCCGCCAGTTCCGAAAACGCTGGCGCCTTCCAGCCCGTCCGGATGTTCAGAAGGATAGAGAGTGTCAAGACGGCTGGAAGGATCCCGGTCGGATCACCTGCCATCAAGTCCGGGAACCACAGAGCGCCCTCTGTCGCTAGGGACGGCTCTATGGCTTGTTGCAGCGCGGCACCTGCCTCGGCGGAGGACGACGGTTCCAGGAACGAGAGTAGCCAGGGGACCAGCCCGCTTCTGCTCCCGGACATAGCTCTGATACTCTCCATGACGGAGATCCAGACGGGGATTTGCAGAAAGTTCATCGGTTTCCAGAATCGAGCGACATTCCAGCGCTTGTGCAAAGCTCGCCGCTTTTCCCCCATGGCCTTGAGCACCTCTGCCTTTGCGGCACCAGGGAGCGCGAGTTGGCCGGCTAGTACGCGATTTTTGACATCGTCCTGGTAGTACCCCCGCCAGGAGTGAAGCAGGGGGATCACGTCTCGCTCTCTCCGGGCCTGGATCTTGGTATACATTTGCAGTGGCATGGCGACGGTCGTCCGCACCACCAATGCCGTCAACGGGAGTGATAGAACCCAGGGGAGACCAGTGGCTGAATGGATAGCATAGATGAACCCGGAAGAGACGCTTAGAGCCTCGGCGATGAAAGGCCTCGAGCTAGAAGGGTGAAAATGACGGACTTGCTGCTGGAAAGCAGACCTCCGCGTCGAGCGGAGTGAGCTGTGGAACGACCTCATGACTGTGGCCGGGGTGGACTTGCGGAGCTCAATTGGACAAAGGATTATAGAGACAGAAGAAAACGAAGGGAAATATTGAGATATGTAAGAATTAAGGATACACAACGCCAACAATGGCCAAATCAAGCACCAAGTGGAATCTGCAGCTGGCAGAAAACAAGAGCACCACGTGATGTAAATACGTGCTAGTATCACATGACCATTATCACGATACATGACGGTATGTTACATTATATTTCGGATAGAATACAGTACCATACAGCCCTGTACGGTACAAACGGCCGTTATCGATAGCGAGTGACCCTCAAAAGGAGCGGAAATTCGCCAGCTGGAAGATTCTCCGCCGCTTCTTCTGCTTGCTGCCTATACCATCCGTCGTCTGGACGTTCGGATGTCACGTCCCTGTGCTCAGCCATGATGTTGTTTTTACTGAAATCTGTGATCACCATCCTCGCTCTCCTCGCCACCTGCGTCCTGGTCCCGCAGCTCCCTTTGGGTGTTCTCCGCCTCGTACTCCGCGGTGTGGGATGGGCCATTCAGAAGCGAACCAAGTCTCGGAGGGAATTGGTGCTTTCGCGGGTCCGGATCGAGGATGAGGAATTCCAGGCCAGACGGGCCAAGTCGTCCTCGGGGGGTTCAGGGGAAGACGAGGATTGGGAAAAGGTCGATTCCTCCAGCTCCAGCTCCGGGACAGCTGGCAATAAACAAACCGGCCGAGAGGAGGATTGGGATGGGATTATCGGCTTCTTCCATCCTTTTTGGTACGGCTGTGTTCCATTTCCCTATTTTCCCATTGCATCTGGCCTTCGCAAAGGGTAGGGACAGAAACATTGCTAACCCTATTGGCCACGAAACAGTAACGCAGGCGGAGGGGGAGAACGTGTTCTTTGGGAAGCTGTCAGAGCTACCCAGAAACGATGGCCCAGGGCCACTTGTGCCATCTATACCGGGGATCATGAAGTCAACAAGACCGCTTTGTTAGAACGAGTCCAAGTAAGTGGAATTTCTTACTACAGCGACGACAAAAGCCGGGGCTTGCCTTAACATTTGCTTTTAGACCCGATTCAATATCCATCTTCACGCCCCGACGGTGGTGTTGATGTATCTCACCACCCGTAAGTATGTCATGAGCAGCATGTACCCCCACATGACCCTTCTGGGCCAGTCTTTGGGGTCGCTCGTTGTCGCCTACGATGCGTTTAGCCTCTTGGTCCCCGATATCTTCGTCGACACGATGGGCTACGCTTTCACCCTGGCTTTCTCCAAGCTGCTGTTCCCGGCCGTCCCCACCGGCGCGTACGTCCATTACCCAACGATATCAACTGACATGCTCCAATCCCTGGATGATACCACGGGGATCCAAGGCGTCAACGCCGGGGCGGGCAAGGGCTTGAGGGGCCAGATCAAACGGAAATACTGGCTTGCGTTTGCTCGTCTGTACGGCTGGGTCGGCGGCCACGTGGATGTCGTCATGTGCAATTCCTCGTGGACGTCAGCGCACATCCGCACGATCTGGGGCCCCTCGCGACGCACCAACGTCTACCAGGACCCTACCGTGGTCTTCCCCCCCACGGCGGTTTCGGAACTCGAGTCGACCATCACCGTCGACGCCGAGACCGAACACCAGCGCCGCCCGGTCATTCTGTACATCGCGCAGTTCCGGCCCGAAAAGAACCACCCGCTCGTCCTGCGCTCGTTCGCCCGCTTCCTTGAGGAGCGCAGCAAGAATCCCGCGTCGGCGTCGCAGCCCGAGCCCAAACTAGTCCTCATCGGCTCCGTGCGCCACGCCAGCCCCGACGAAACGCACATCTACAACCTCCGGCTGCTGGCGCACGAGCTCCGCATCCGCGACCACACCGAGTTCCTCTGCGACGCCAGCTGGCCGACCATCCTGTCGCACCTGGGCAGCGCCTCGATTGGGGTCAACGCCATGTGGAGCGAGCACTTCGGCATCTGCGTCGTGGAGTACCAGGCCGCCGGGCTGATCAGCGTGGTGCACGACTCCGGGGGTCCGCGCGAGGACATTGTCGTCGACCTGGGCGACGGCGCCACGGGGTTCCGCGCCACGACGGAGGACGAGTTCGCCGCTGCGTTTGAGGCCGCTCTGGCTCTGCCCCAGGAGGAGAAGATCGCGATGCGCCTGCGCGCTCGTAGATCGGCCTTGCGCTTCACCGAGGAGGAATTCGGGGCCAAGTGGATCGGCGAGATCGGGAAACTCGTCCGGATGCGAGCGCGGTGAGCGTGTGGGAACAACAATTCATTCAATATTCAATGGTGCATGGTGAATCTATTCGAAGTCAGGGGAACCCGTAGACCTTGTACTACATTGTCAACCGTGTTTGTAGGTCTAAACTCAGCCAATTTCTCGTGAAGTAAGCGTTTTGGACCGAGCGCCTCCCCCGTTTTCCTAATATACCCTGTCACTCAATCTTTTGCATTTTAACGCAACTTGCCCTGATTTGAGCTAGGTGATCTGTAGGGATTGTTGTTTACTAGAGAAATAGAGGTAGGTTAAGTCACCTTAGATATCTGCCATTGACTACTACATCGATTCTCAGTAGCAGCTCTGCCATAAGAACTAGCTTAATATCCAAGAAGAAAAGAAAAGAAGGCAGCAAGAATCATAAGGGTAAGAAGAAATAAGTTGAATCAGAAATCGAGTAATGCACCCTGTTATGGGCCGCTGTATGAACAACAGACGGAACCTCTGGGTATAAAGACTCATAGACACATAACGGCGGTCCGCAGCCCTTGCGGACCAAGGGGGAATCAAAACAACTAGTAAATAAGCAGACGAACAAGGAAAGACACTTGAAACGATATGGAAAGAAGAAAAAGGTAGAAAATAAGAAGAAAAACTAGAACGGTATATAGAGAATGTCGATCCGCCATGATGTGGGTGGTTCCTGTGCTCCTGCCTGTATGTCAACGCCAAATTCCTCTATGATCGAGCAAATCCATGATAAAACCGCAACTGACTCGAAACACGGTTCCCAAAAAAATTGATAAAGAAGACGGGTGTCCGCCTGATGGTGAGAAAGTTGACAAGGGGGAAAAGAAGAACTTAAAAGAAAAAGAAAAAAAAGGAGCCCAAAATCGGACTGAGAAGAAAGGGATGAAATATGGGGAAAATGGGGGGAGAATTGAATAGAAGAAAAGAGAAATGAATCATAGTCATTCTCTCCATTCTGTGTTGGTGTAATTGTCCCCAGAGTTGACCCCCAACATCTGGTTGTTGACACCGTATAAATTCTCTTGGGGGCTGTAACCACCACTCATACCAGAGACACTGCTCAGACCGGATTCGTCATCTTCAAACCCAAACTCGCCACCTGAACTGGCGTCAAAACTACTTCGACCACCAATATCACTTGGATCGTCCGCTGAAGCCGGGATTTGATCCCATTGAAGGGTTTGCAGTGCGGGATATTGGGCCAGCAACGCAGCGGGAAGAACAAAACTGCTTGCTTGCTGGCCATCCATTCCTGACACCATCAGTGGAGGCGGGATTGGCTGCAAGTGGCCCGCATGCGACGGCTGCTGTTGATCGATCATTGAACGCTCGTGAGATTCTTCATCGAGCAACGGCTTGATACAAATGCGACCGGCCTCCGATCGAAAATGGCGGCCCAACGCGTCGGCGCGAGCAAATCGGCGACCACATCCCCATTGTCCGCCGCGGGACAGCTCTCCCCGGCAGACGAATTTTTTCTCGCCCGAGTGCAAGCCCTCATGGCGCTTGCGATCGTGTTGCCGTGCAAAGGCTTTCCCGCAAACGGTGCAGACAAACGGCCGTTCGTCTGTGTGGGTGCGAAGGTGAGACCGTAGATTATAGGCTCGAGTGAAGCGTTTGGGACAGAGGTGACACTGGAAGGTAGCAGGATGCTTCTGGACACGCTTCGAATCATTGGGATTCGCCCCGGGCCGCTGCGGATCTGCAAGGCCTAGAATGTAATTACGGCTGTCAATGGATGATGTCGACAGCCGTCGAGATCGCGAGGGAGACGGATCTCGCGAGCCGGGATTGCTTTGCGGCTGACGACCCATGGAATCAAAAGGCGACAGCGATCGGGGCGACGAAGGAGCCAAAGGCTCTAAGCTGCTCGTAGTGGTCGCGGGACTCCGAGAGCGAGAGGCCGGATGTGCGTACGGGTCGGACTTACTGCGCATGCGAGAGCCTATCATATGGGGTTAGTATAGTCGCGTCGAGCGTTTCCTTTTTCCGGTGCACGGATACTTAGAGAGACAAAACAGAAAGGGGGAGGGGGACGTACGCATAGAAGGAGGTGGGCTCAGCGAGTCCAAATCTGTCGCAGGCTTGACCTGAGGGAAGTTGGGGTTTCTCGAAGGGGGCGCGAATTCCACATTAATAGATGGCGGAGCCATCTGGGATGCTTGTCCGATGTCCTGGCCCAGGGCAATCCCCTGCGACATAACCGCGCCGTCTGCGCCGTTGTTATACACGTCATTGACCGAAGGGGTGGGGTACTGCGGATTCTCTACTGGAGGAGAAATATAAGGGATATTCGGGATCATCTCCGGCCCCTGCTGGGGAATCAACTGCGGTGAGATATAAGGACTGTGGGCTGGGCTGTAAGCATGCGGCTGATGTTGATGCTGCTGATGTTCGGACAGCGTAAAGGACTCGATGGCGAGTGCGTTCTCGTAAAGTCCCGGGTCATTTTGCGGCGCCAGCAACGGAGAGGGGTTATTGTCGACGGCGTCGAACGATTCATGCTGGGACAGGTATGGTGAGTGGGCGGCGGAAGAGACCTCTGACACTTCGGACGGAGCCCGTCGGTGGCCCTGGAAGGCCGCGTTTCCCATGACAGCCTGCCAATCGGCGTTCGAGCCGCCGGTCATGTAGCTTGCTGAAGAGGGATCTAGGGAAGTGTGGCGCGAGTGTTGCGGAGTGTAGAAGGTACCAGCCGTCGAGCTCAAGGGAGATATGGGGCTCGGGGAGGAGTGATGCGCATGCTGCTGCTCCTGCGGAGACATATGCGGAGACGCCGAAGGATGGGGCGACGAGATCTGGCCCACGAGGTCGGCGGGGTTCACACCCTGCGCCCGCCCGTGCATCTGGGGGTCCAGCATGAGGGAGGAATCGTACTCGGAAGCGGTCGTGCTATTTGGACTGTGGTTTTGGTAGACCGAGAAGTCGAACCCAGTGGAATCGGAGTTCAGAAGGTTAGAGAAATTGTCCTCGGTGGACGGCTGTGGTTGCGGGTGCTGTTGCAGGGACATGGCCGGAGACTGATCGAACTGATTGACCAAGCCCGGTTCGAAGGACTGTGGCAGCTGCAGACCGTGGGAGAGGGACTGATCTGGCGGGGCTAAGGACGGCGCGCCAGGCGGGGAAAGATAGCCGCCGGTGCTGTAGGAGTAGGAGTCCGCGCTTGGGGAACTAGAGCTTGGATGATTATGGAAAGAGGGCACGGCGACAGAGGGATCTAAGGTCAGACCAACGGAAGGGTGATTGTATGGCTGTTGTTGGGGATGATGAAGATGAGCGGACGGGCTGACGCTGCGGTTTTTAACCCCCGCCGGAGATTGGCTTGAGTCGTCGTGGGAAGCCATCGCGAGTGATTTTATCCCAGAATAGATACCCCCGCGAGGCAGGGCAAGAGCGTTGCAGAAGAGAGATCGGTCGGTCGGTCGGTCGGTCGCGCCAACAAGCAACGACCCGTGGGGAGCGACAGAGGAGGGCGGTGGGAAGGGAAGCAGCTGAGAGCAGGGAGGGGCAGTGATTGGGGAAGACCACAAATAGATAGTTGGCAAGGCGCAGGAGCGAAATCAAGCAAGGAATGACTTAATTAGAATAATTAGTGTCAGCCCTAAAGAGAGGAGGTAGAAGAAGACAAGACAATCATCTGCAAGCTAACAGGGAATGCAAGAGAGGGGGAGGAGGGAAGAAAGAAAGAAAGACGAGAGGAGCGAAAGGAAGGGGAGGTCGAAGTGCACCTTGCGAATCAGCCTCGTGGCGCACGTATCAGCGATCGGGTCCGGGGGGAGGTTTTACATTCTCTCCCCTGCAAGAAGCGATGCCTAGGTAGTTCGGGGAAAACAGGAGGATTCTCAGTCAGGGAATTGGATGATTTGAATGATGAAGGAGATGAAGGGGGAGGAGAGACGGATGGAAATTAGAATGGAGGATGGAAGAGAGAGAGGGAGAAGTAGACGAAGAAGAGGCAGAAGAGGAAGAAAGTACCGTACCGCGTATGTTTTGGTATCGCTGCCCGGCCGTATTCAGGCAGCCCACACCGTCTGTCTATCTTCTGATCCGTCATTCTTTCTCTTCTCCCTCGACTCCATCACCCACGGCCTTGCATCGTGTCATTTCCTTCCACTCTACTCCGTACTAACTATCTATGTATAATCTGTATGACCAACACTCTCTCGAATACGAACCATGGCTCTTCTTCCACCATCGGCCAGAGCTGAGATGACTTGACTAGTTCCGAGTCTTCAAGAGATTAAAGAAGCAATTCTGGGTCCCCGAAGGACTCCGATTCAGGTAGAAATTGACTTCAGGTCTACATGGGATACATGGAGTCCATCCATCCATCCACCAATACGACGACATGCGGCTCTGAAGTTTTCGGGGCGAGTAGGATTAGAGTGATTAAGGATCTCACCCTGCCTCAGATCCCTTGTGACGTGGAATGGACTTGAAACCTGTCGTTCCTTCAAATTTTTCCTGCGACTGTTTCGAATAGTCGGAGACATCTCAATCCACTCAATGCATGCAAATGCGCAGAGCATAGCCATTGCGAAGTCAATTCCACCCACTGGCACCAACTCGCAAACAACGAGGATGCGGGGATCCCTGCTGGAGTTAATAATAGCATCTAGATTCCAGGTATTCCGGACTCCTAGGTAGCTGGACATAATGTCATGTAATTTCTCAACGGTGGTTGCCTGCATGCGATTGCGCCGTGCCCTAACTCGGCAAACGCGAGGTACGCCGTAGTACATATCCAGGTGGATTGTCAAGATCGCAGGCTGAATATCACTGCGATTCCGGGAATGGGCTGTCAGCCTGACCCCTTTTTCTTTATTATTCGTCTTTATTCGTGCATAATACCCCCGGTAGGTTCGTGCCCTGATCGGCCGGTTTCTTGACCGGATTCTGGCAGGCCCAGAGTGGACTCCGCGTAGCTTCGCTGCACAGCCACCCAGCTGAAAAGTCACGGCATTTCGAACTGGCCCATCCATGGGCCGTGACTCGTTCGTTCCTTCGTTCCTCGGTGCTTTGGAGCCTAACAGTAATGTTACGCACAAGGACTATTTTTATCATTAAGCTTGGCGAAGTTATCCATAATCTTAATCGCCAATGCAGCTCCAAGAATAGCACACATAGTAGTAGTAGTGGCTTACTAGGCAACGGGATATGACTTGATTTAATTATACAATGACACAGGAATTAGCGAAGAAGCCTCTGCTCCCAAAAGAGAGCAAATCCTCTTCGGACTCTTCTTCCCTTGGGGACTCCTCCACTGAGTATGTATGGCTGTATGTACACGCGCACGTGACTCCACTATATCGATCTACTTAGATCTCCCCAAACACCGTCACGCTCTCTCGCACCTGGTCGGTGTTGTAGTCCACCAGTAGATTGTCATGACAGCTGGAACCCAGCCCCGCGTTGTCCACCCACGCCGGCTCCCAGTAGTACAGACCTTCGCCCCCAGTGACGCCAGCCACCGTCTTGGCCAGTTGCTGCACGAACGTTTTCTGCCCAGGCACGGAGAAGGGGATCGAGGTCAGGTCGGACGGGAAAGCGAACTCCGGGTTGGGACAGGACTCGGGCCAGTTGGTCTCGACGACCAGCACGGACTTGGAGTAGGTCGACTGCAGGTTGCTTAGGCTGGCCTTCAGGGAGGCCAGGGTGGCGTCCTCGTTGTAGAAGGGGTAGTACGACACGCCGATGAGGTCGAAGTCCGAGGACTTGAGCGTGCCGGCGCCCAGAACCGTGTCGTAGAAGTACTTCTGAGAGCCCCAGTCCCAGCCGTTGTCTAGGTGGATCAGGATCTTGGGCGGCGTCACTTGCTTCGAGTCCTTGATGCCCCAGGCGGCCGAGTGCAGCAGCTGCGCAATGTTGTCGTAGCTGTCGGTCCCGCCCAGCGGCCACAGCAGGCCGTTGCGGATTTCGTTGCCAATCGACACGATCTCGAGGTCGATTTTGTTATCCGCGAACGTGTTGCATACGTCGAGCGTGTAGTTGTACACTTGCCCGGCAAGCGTACCAACGTCCGTGGTGGACCAGCCGGAGGGTACATCCTATACCGCCTGTCAGTCACTACTACGACCGGACTCGAAAGAAAAGAGGCCAACGTCCAACGTACCTGGTTCTTAGGGTCGGCCCAGGTGTCGCTGTAGTGCAAGTCCAAGTAAATCGACATCCCAGCCGCCTTGACCCGTTTGGCAAGCTCGAGGTTGTAGTCCAGGTCGTAGGAGCCGTCGCTGGGGTTCACCCACAGACGCTGTCGAATCGAATTGACCCCGTTATCCGCAAGGATCTTCTCCAAGGCCTGCATCTCGCCATTCAGGTTTTTGTAGGCGATCCCTTTCTTTTCCTCCACCAGCAGGGAGGAAATGTCCGCGCCACGATAGGTGAGGGCGGCCGAGGTAAGAAGAGGAAGGGCGGAGAGAAGAAGAGAAAGGAGCATTTTGGCGAAGGATCAGGCTCGGTCCTGTGAAATTGATGAAAAGAATATAAAGGAAAAGAAAAGAGGACAACGAGAAGGAGGGAAGAGCACCGGGGTTCTTCGTCTTTTATTTATTTGATGAGCCCATGCTCAGGATGAGTTTCTCCGAATATAGTCCTAAACGCCATGCGATGCCAACCAGCTCCACGGGCCTTAATCAATATAGAACGGTGGAACTGGGGCGCTCCGTTGCCGGTCCTGCATTTGGCACGGAGGAATACTTTATCAGGCAACATGGCGAGCTCGTCGGTGTCAAACGGAAGCATTATTGGTGGAGGATCAAAGTCTGATACGCCGGGCATGACCCGCCGATCTTAGGACGGACCTTGACTGTCGCTTGTTTCAGTGCTCGGAGAACTAATCAATTATATGAATCATGCGTCCAGAGTGGACCGTCGGATGAACGTTTCTTTGCATTCGCCTGTCTTCATGCCGTCTGCATAACCAACCCCTGGCGGGGACTCCATCTCTTAGGAGGAATACACCTCTCTTCCCTTCCATTCACCCCAACGCAGCATGGCAAAGTGTCATCATCATCATCATCATTGTCATCAGTCTGGCTCTTCTGCATTGGAGCCAGCCACCGTGTATATCCCAATCCCAATCCTTCCATGCCAACATTAAGTACAAGCAAGCCATTACACACGCAGCCCCCTCCTCTCCCAGATGCCACAAACGGAGCCAAGGGATCATACATATATCACGCAAGCGGAGAAATCGAAAGCAAGCAAGAAGGGAAGAGGGAGAGGGAGCAAAGGCAAACAAAGAAGCTCCCAGCGTCTTTTGAAAACCAGTCCACAAGAAGCCAACAAGCAAAGCAAATGTAGAAACACAGAGGCCAAATATAGACGTGCCACCAATGCGAATATATGTACAAGCAGAGAATCGGTGTTTTGGTCACAACCCAAAATAAAGAAAAAAACGGAAGCCTCCGTAGGCCCGCTGTATGCCCGCAAAGCCTAAAAGAACAAACAGGAAAATAAACCCCAGTAATAAAAGATGATATACATGCAAAAATCCCAGATCCAGTAGAATAGAAGTCATTGAAATATGAACCATTGCTCCGGTATATCGAGGGGGAAAGTGAACTGAACGAGAGAAGGGAGATTGGGAGAGAAACATCTCATATTAGGGGCGACGGAGAGAAAGAAAGATGAGTGGCAGGATCAATGCGAAGTGTGGTTGCGACGAAGGATTGGTTTCTGGGGTGTGGCCTTCTTTTTCCCAATGGTAAGGCCTTCGTCCTCTGACTCATCGTCGAAATCATCTTCATCATCACAATAGTATCGAGATTCATCTTCTTCGATTGGTCGCGGTGGGCTGAGGCGCCGTGCCTTGACGGTTTCGCCCGTGCGAAGTATAGAGGGAACTTCAATCGCCGAATCGCCTTCTTTTTCCTTGAGCAGACAGTCGCCAGAAAGCGAAGATGCGCCCGAAACGACGGATGGAATGCTCGGATGTGAAGTGCTTTGAGATATTCCGCTGGTATATTCGTCAACCGATGAGGAAGAGATCGTTGCAGCACTCGGAGGGGATGTGGTAAGGCCGGCAGTGGACTGGTCAGGGGAGGTAGTGTCAATCGCATATTCAATGTCCCGGGGTTCCTGTCCAGCGATCGCACATGGATCATTGTTGCTCTGGAGGATAGATTGGCCCTTGCCAGGGGCCGAATCATGCCCATTCCTTCTCTGCCGCAAAAGTGCCTCCTTGGTAAGATATAGAGGCTCACCAGACGCCTTGCCAGGAAGCTGGTGAGATCGATTGCGCCGATGCCCGAGGATTTCGACACGTGGTGGCGATGATTCCTCATCAAGCAACAAGTTAGAATGATGGCCGACTGCAGAAGCGACACTCAAAGCCAGGCTTGGCTCAGAGTGGCGGTCGTCCAGAGACACAACTTCCGATACTGGTCTGTCAGGCCGCCTTTCTCCGCTCTGAAGGCCTCTAGCGAGTCTGCGACTTGCACCGCCAAAAAGACCACTGACATTCGTGGTTCCACTACTTTCGACACGTGTCGGGGTCGCAGTTGATTGGGAGCCGGATTTCCCGGAGCCAATATTGGACGGCTTGACCGTTTTCGCGGACTCGGCAGTAGACAAGGTTGACGTTGCACGTTCTGGGGGGTCCGGTCGCAGAGTTCGCCCGTTGGACTGGAACGTGTCGAGCTGTACATCCTGGAAGTAAGATGATTGCTCGTCCCGTTCTACAGGGCTTGCGCTGACACTTTGCGAAAGAGGGTGTTCGCCATCTCTAGCCAGTCGTGAAGGCCGAAGAAAGTCTTCATCCTTAAGGCTGCCACGCCGATTATCCAAGAGGTATTTTCCAATCGAGGTAGTGCTTGACGCAGCGGATTCCACCGAAGGCGCGGCACTCGGTGTGCGCTTTCGATTGTCCTTTTCCTTTTCCTTGGACCTACCAGTGAGGTAGTTGGACCATTTGGCAACGTTAGATCGCACCCGTTGGATGAACGGCACCTTGCTGACGGCGGTAGTGACTTCTTCATTGGACACCTCAATCTTGCTCTGATAGCGAGGATCTGTCTCCTCCACCCAGGCTCGAGGGTTTGGCAAGCCATTTAGAATCCAAGGATGATGCTTGATTTCTTTCACAGTGATCCGTTTGATCGGATCCTTGGTGAGCAGACGTTTCAGGAGATCGTAGAGCTCGTCGTCAATTTCTTCGTAAGCAAGCTCATGTTCCATACGCTTGCTGTTGTCCGCATACCGAGGCCATTGGCTAACGGTATCCGGATCGTCTTCAACAGGCTTTAGGCGTTTGCGTGGAATGAAGACCTCTTTCTTGACTATGGTCTGAAACATGCTATACTCGTCGTCCGAGACAAAGGGCAAGCGCCCGAAAATCATACCGTAGAGCGTCACGCCAAGTGACCAGACATCGATGGCACCGGTAATCTGCGGTATATTGCCGATAGTATCCACAAAGTCTTCGCCGGTGTAGCACAGTTCGGGGGCGTAGAACGCGGGAGTTCCCACAGTCTTGGACAACTCGCGGGCGTCGTCAAGTTCAGTCGCATCGGTCTCTCCAACCTGCTCTTCTTCTTCATCTCTGATAGGTCGTCCTAGGTATGACACCCCGAAGTCAGATATCTTCACACGGTGGTTACTGGTGACCAGCAGGTTCGCAGGTTTTATGTCCCGGTGAATGATACCCTGGTAATGAAGGTACTCAAGACCGAGCAAAGAGTCCCGGAAGGCATTGCGAGCTTCGGTAAAAGTCAAGCAGGGGACGTATGACGTGTCGTCATCATCGGAGAACCACTCGGGCTCGGACGGCGCGTATCCAAAACTGCTAGACGCGGTGCTGAAGCGCCTATCAGATGTGTAATCGGCGTAAGCACCGTACATGCTGCCTTCCACTGCAGCTAAAGCCGATTCATGACCCGACATAAAAGAGTGCGTTGGCGAGGCCTGGGCCTCTTCTTGGCTCAACATGGAGCGGCTAGACGTGCGAGCAATCGCTAAATCGGCCCCTTCCTCTTCCTCGTCCGATTCGGCACCATGTTCTAAGCTCCATGCCGGGATAGGGCCTTGTTGTGCGTAAGCTGCCTGAGCTTGACGGCGCTCGCGTGCCTTTTCACGCTGGTGACGAAGGTGCTGAGCAGTTCTGATATATTGCAAGCTTTCCTCCATGAATGACGGTGAATCGGGAATTCCTGCCTTCTCGCGCTCAAGCCGGTTTTTATCAACGTGCACAATTTCCCGCAAACCTCGACGCCGCCATATGATTTCGCCGTTCTCAACGTATTCGAGGACTATATAAACTTTTTGTCGATTTGGGTCGTCAATCACCTCCAATAGACTGACCACGTTTGGGTGCCGCGCTTTCTTTAAAATGGCAACCTCTTTTTTGACTTTGTCTTCCGGGTTTCCCAGCTTTCCCAAGCGGCGTCTTTTCGAATAACGCTGAACAATCTTGATAGCAACCTTTTGACGCGTTGCCACGTGTCGACCCAGTTTCACTTTTCCATGCTCGCCACGCCCGAGTTCCTTGAGAATTTCATATTCATTAATAAGTTTGTTCCCAGTTATAATGTCGCGGTCTACTTCCGCAGTATGAGTCCTAGTGATTCATCGTTAGTTTTCGGCGCGTCGATGAGAAAGATAACCATGGATTTAATGAAGGGACCGATAGGCCAACTTACTCTTTGGGCGGCTGGAGGTGCGTTGGGTGAAGATACGGACTGCTCATGCGGCCTTCATCATCGGAGCCGAATGGCGGCGTGGAGCGCGGGCTGCGCACAGAGAAAAGCCCGGGGCTGGAGATAGGGGTGTTGCCTGCAGTACGAGAGATCCGCGACGGCGAAAACCGAGTAAGAACTTCGGCCCGCGATGGATATGAGCTGCGTGAACGAAGGTGGTGAGGCTGGTAGGTTGGGTGAACCTGGGATTGGAGTACGGCATAGGACTGGTCGGGATAGACTGGATATTCGGCGGGTTGGGTATCAGATTGGGACAGATGCGAGGTTCTCCGGGGGAGGGAGGGTCGCCACAAAAGGCTATCCGACCGAGCATCAACCACGGCATCTTCATTCAACGCCTGAAGCGAGCTGGAAGATGTCCTGGTAGAGGGTGACCTAGAGGTACTCGAGGAATGATAGACGTGGGAGAACGGATGACGGAGAGACGCTTGGCCTTCCGCTACATCGGTTGGTAGGGGGAGTTTGGCGATTGGAGGCCGGGTGACGGCTGGCCTGGCGTCCGCATCTGTTGAGGCCGAGAACAATTGCCCCGAAGCCTCGTTGGACTTATCCGAGCCTCGCCTGTGACCGATATTCGTTCTCGTGCCATTTCGACTACCAAGAGTGACGGGTTCCTCCAATGCGGGTACTGAAGGCGGGCGATCAGTCATTTTCATGTCTTAGATAGCCAAACCAACTCGGAACAGGTTGCAACTGAGCATCCTCCTCTTTTGCTACCTTCTCGTCTTGCCAGATTCCCGATCTGCGATCTTCTCCGTATAGCCCTTCTCGTTTGTATTTTATCCTTCTTTTTTACTCGATATTTTTATTCTGTATTGCGGGACGACGCCCGGACGGACCGCTCCTTTCAGGGAGAGCTAGGTAAAAGCTCAGGTGGTGTGCACGAATGAACCAGCATTACTCCCAGAGTTGGACTCGGCCGGGAACCATGGCAGTTATGCAGGTCGACCTGGCGAAAAACCGTGTGCCCGACAACGGCGATGAGGTGGGAAATATTTCCGGGCGATAGACCTGCTACAGCTCCAGGATGCAGTCGGCAATCGGCTGACTCGCTCGAGAGGAAGGCGTTCGGCACGACGTGGACGGTCGGTCGAAATCGCGGTTGGAGGAGAGAGATGTGTTTTCCAGCGCGGGCGCAAGAAGGACTGTGCTAAGTATAGAAGCTAGGGAGCGGATGGTAAGTCGTACCAATCGAATAGGAGCTCCCAGAAGAATTGGGGGGGGGGGGGGGAA